>JASDQU010245108.1:228651-239524 GCA_032191745.1 Picea mariana
TATCATTGACTTATAATTGACATTATAATGCCTATTTACATAATAACAAACCTATAACATATTATTAAATAATAAGAAATGTAATATACTAGGTATATTACAACACACTTCATCCTTGGAAACTCCTCCAACTCGAGCTATCTTGCCACATAACTCATCTTCAACTCCAACTAACTCGCCCTCAAGTGCCACTAACATCGCCCTCAAGTGCCACTAACAGCTAGTGAAGCTCAGTGAACTAAAGACAAGCTAGAAGGGATGTTGATTTATTTGTCTTTATTCACCTTTTTTTAGTAAAATTGAATAAGAGAATAAGTTAATAATTTCTCTCAAAAGGGGAGTACAAGGGTATAAGGGGTATTCTGAGTTAGAAAATAAATACCCCCAAAGCATATAACACCTCCTAGTACCATTTTTTTATTATTACATCAAATTACAAAATTAAAATCCAGTTTTGCGGAAAATTTTACGACTTACTAAAATAATTAAAAAATCCTAGAGGGACCTAGTGCATGTCCATAAGACTCTATACAAATGACTAGCATGGTAATATACATTAGACATTAGACTTAGACAACACACACTAAGGCCTAACCATCAGTACACACTCTAGCTTTGGAGGTTGTGAGTGAAAAAACTTAGAAATTATAACTTAGTTTGGAGTATGCATTGATGATCAAGTCTTAGGGGGCTAAGCCTTTTACATAAAAAGGACCTCATGCTAGCTCATTTTATTACAATTTCCCCATGGGGGTATGGATCGTGCATGAAGAAAAATATGAAGAAGAACATTTGCAAGGGTCATAAAACCCGGTTGGACTTCGGAACTCTAATTTTGAACAATTGACATGTTCAATCTTTGCAGATCATTGTCAGTCCTACCTGGTGCAATAACGGGGGGTAACAATTTCAATATGTTGTTTTTGTTCTATTTGAATGTGCATTTAAGGAATGTTGTTCTAGAGGTTTTTTGTAGGGTGGCCACTTATGGTTCCTTAGGTTGTTATTGGCTCATAAACATAACTACAATACACTACTTTATTCGTGAAGCTCCACATTAATTTACTTTTGAACATCTTGTTAGACTTTTCAAAGCACAAATGAAAAGACATAAGATTTACACCTAAAAACTTGTACAATTCGAATTGCACGTGTTAACACATTTATAAAAAAAAATCTATCCCAAAAATAGATGGCTATGGAAAAGTAGTATCCTTCGAAAAAAATCTGCTAATCCAGAATTTGTCAAACACTTCTTAAATTGAGAAAAGTACCACTAAATAGAGAAAAGTATGGCACCCAACAAAAATGGACACTACAACTTTAACATGACCATTACTAACCTTTTATTTTCTTTTACACCAAATATTTCTCTAAAATCGATGTAATTTTTTCCTACTAAATGCTCTTCTAAAGAGGTCTACAAGTCAATCTTCAATTCTACAATACAAAACTTCAATCTCTTTGTTTTGCACGTGTTCTCTAATGAAGTGATGGTGTATCTAATAGACCACACAAAGCACTATGTACTAACTCCAATTGTTTGCTTGTTGTATGTGCACCATTTGCAAATTTCTCGTTGCGTTGCTAGCTAATATACAAAGTCTACACATGTTTCTAACAAAACAAGAGGCAAACCATAAATCATATTTAATTTCTTTGGAAGTATTAGCTAGCAGTAGCTAAGGTGACCAAACCTTTGAAGAAAGCAGAATCTTTATCAACTATGGTACATATAACACATCATGTACCTCCCAAATTTCCCCACAGTGCAACTTTATAGGAACAATACCTTGAGCTTATACCATGTGTACTCGAATTGCCTCATGGTCGACTCATCATTCTAGATCTAATACTTGACATAAGGGGGTTGTTACTTGCTCCCATGCCTAGCTGCTAGCATATGGACAAGAGCACATCACCATATTTTCCCCCTCTTCTAGAGTTTGTTGACCTTGGAGAACTTTTTTGTGTAGTTCTTGGCTGCCTCCATTAAGCCCAAATGACTCCTCTTAGTCTAGGCCACTCTCCAACTAGCACTAAGATAGATCCATCTTAGCCTGGATCTATTAAGAACCAAGAGAAATCAAAATGTCCCAAGTGCAAAACTCCCTATGCCAAATAGGTCTAGGGATAAGATGGATCTATGCTAGTGTTGTGTGTGAACATATATATAGTCGTCTTTTTTTTACGTCAGCCTTTTGCTAGCATTACACGAAGTAACAATGATCTCCTCCCACCTAGGTTGTCAAGCACCTCGCTTCTCTCAATGCAATTATCAAGCTCAATATTTGTGACTTCACAGTGATTGATGGTAATACAAGCTACCCCTCTAGTTCAGACACTAACTAAAGACATCTTTTTCTTCAACTTTAGGCTCATGGTTTGATTGACTTGCTCTCTTCGTTGTGGCATCACTTGCTCTCTTCATTGTGGCATCACTTGCTCTCTTTGTCTTCCTCTCCGGGGTTATACTTCCTCTTAATATTTGTGACTTCACAGTGATTGATGGTAATAGAAGCTCCCCCTCTAGTTCAAACACTAACTAAAGACTTCTTTTTCTTTAACTTTAGGCTCATGGTTTGATTGACTTGCTCTCTTTGTTATGGCATCACTTTCTCTCTTTTGTCTTCCTCTCCAAGGTTATACTTCATTGTCAAGAATTTACCCGTCTAAATTTAATCCCACTTTTATCTATTACTATGCTTTTTCAAAATTGTTTTTATTCTTTTAAGGAGGAGATGTCCTAGGCAATTTTTGTTTTGTTGTTGTTACTTGTACATTCAAGTCTCATTAACCTATTTTGGTCATTAATGGGCATTAATAATTTATGTCACTTCATCAAGCAACTTTTGTCCCTTACTTTTGTTGTCATCTAATGTAGCAAACCATTTCTAGTATGTGCCATACAACTCGTTGCACCTGAGTCATTGCCATGCCTCTCCTAATGCATTATTGTTCTTCTATGAAGCAACAAAATTTATACTCTTTAACACCTCCAACATTGTTATCATGTTCTTCTTCAACATAATTATTGGCATACCTTTTCTTTTTCAATTATGTTAAACCATTTTCACTCAAAGACTGAAAAACCACTTGATCATTGCAACAACAGTTGGGACCCGAATGTCGTTGACACTAAGCCTTCTAGCACTCGATGGGGACCAACCCCTCACGATTGTGATCATCCACCACCAAATGTTAGGCTGCTACTTGTTGTAGTCTAATGTTTGTGTTTATGCTCTGTCCAAGAATCTTGTTTATGTCTCTTAGTTTCATGGATTGTTTCATATTTTTGTATAGCCTTTATGGTCGATTAAGCCATATATGTGTTTTGGTAATCCACCAACCGGATATTCAGCTTTCCAAGTGCTTATAGTGGTTGTGTTTAAGGCCCACTTCTTTCTATAAAAATCCATCCATGTACATGTTCTATTAATATTAATAGTCTAAGGAAGTTTTTTATTTAAAAATAAATAAATAAACTTTATAATTCTGCAATCTTTCAAAATTACTAGGTTTTCCATAGTAAAAACACTTCACCTTACTTGAACCAATGTCACCCTTCTTTTTGTCTTCCTATTTTGCATTTGCCTTTTTTTTCCTTCAATTATGTCTCCTCATTGACCTTCCCTTTTCATTTTTTGCTTCATTGTAGACACATGTTTAAAACTTCCATTATGATTGTAGAAATTTTTCCTCTATTTCTATTCCAAAAAAAATCCTCCAAGTTCATCAAATAACAATTCTTAAACTCTAGGACTAAGGAAAACTATTAAGCCCAACAGTAATTAAATCTCAATTATCAATTTTATCACCAATCGCAAGTCACTAATATTTCAACTCTATAAGTTTGGTGTGTAAATCCTCCAAGTTCATCAAATAACAATTCTTAAACTCTGGGACTAAGGAAAACTATTAAGCCCAACAGTAATTAAATCTCAATTATCAATTTTATCACCAATCGCAACTCACTAATATTTCAACTCTATAAGTTTGGTGTGTTGATCTATAGTTGATTCACCTTAACCCATCGTCAAGTTTAAGTAATTCCTCAAATAGAGGACCCTAATCATGTTGGAGGTCTTCCACAAGGAATTCAATCTAACCCATGCATCATTCAATCTAACTACATCTTGGATGTGTGCAACATAACTTCATCTAACACATAATACATCCCAATGATTGTTCAACCGTCATGCTTCAATGTCCTCCTTATCAAGGTTATTTAAATTTTATTCCCTTGTGCCATTTTTAGTCTTTATTTTTTTTTACTTGAAATGTCCCATAGTTCTCTACCCACTAAGATAGTCCTAATTTTAAACTTCCTGGCAGTATAATTTTTGTTGTTGAGTTTGTTTACTTGTGAAAAGAAATGATTTGTTTCCTACCCACAATTAATAATTGTTGTTTGAATAAAACCCAAATAAACCTTCTTGAGAAAAAAGACCTAGGTTCCTTTACCGTAACAACCTCAACCTTCCAGATTGGGCCCTTATTAAGAAAGGAGACACCAATTTTAAATGGAATTACTTTTCAATGGGGACTTGATTGATTGGTAAAGTAGGGATGTTGTAATTCCCATTGTTCCACCAAGTTTCTAGGACACAAGAGTATGGGAACAAGACAACATGTCGAAGGGACATGTGGAGACACCCACAACAATTTTAGGAAATGTCATGGGAAACATCTGGGTCCTAGACATAGGGCACCCTGTCCGATATCCTAAAAGAATAAAAATTTAGATATATGAGAAACAATAGCAAGACACAAACAAGAAATAAATATTAACATTTTCTTTGGGGGTTGTGATTTTTTGTGTTTTTGTTTTTTGTAAATTGACTTTTTCATAGGCCATTGGGAAAAAATCATGGGGGTGGTGCCCAAGAGTCCCCCTTTTCAAAGGGAGGACACCCGAGAGTCTACCGCGACAGGGAAACACCACCCCCCCACGTTTGCCCTGGTTTCCCAAAAGTGGAACGTGGGGAAGCATCCCCCACTGAGTTTCCTCTTCCTAGAAGCATGGGAAGCATGGGCAATGCACTCCCACTTGAGGGAGCACATCGCTATGTGACACTGGTTATTTCCCCCACCAAATTCCAAAACCCCCCAGAAACATGTTTGCCCCTCCTAGGTTGTCTCGACTCTCACCTACATAAGCAGATCGTTTCAATCCGTTGGGGACAAGTGCAAGTCCTAGGCTACATTCACAAAATAGATACCCCCAATTGTGGCACCTTAGCCGAAGGATAGCTCCTATGAGTTGTGAAACATATCTGCTTCATTGTAATATTCCATGTTGGATGGTGTGCTTGCACGTGTTGACCGAAAGAGCCTATCAAACAAAAAGGAAGTAGAGTACATTCTAATTTTAATAAGACAATTCAAGGATTTTTTTCTTTTTGCTCCTCAAAGCTCAACGTTGAGAGCAACAAGGGAGGTGTTATCGCACAGTTTGTAGCTAGGATAAAGGGCTATAAAATAGAAGGCCAATCTGGCGTAACAGGAACCAATCCCACCCAATGTCACCACAATGGGATGGTTCTTTCTCTTTAGGGAGGTTAGGCCCAGGGGAGACGTCCCCGGTGACCTGGGGTTTTGAAGAGGCAAAAGGCTAATAAGACCAAGATAAGGTTTTCCCCCTTCACAAGTCACCACCCAAATAGATAGTCCGGCCAAAGGCCAATTTAAGAAGTAAACCCCCCAAAGAAGTGTACCTGCCTGGAACAAAGCAACAACAAACTGATATGTGCAAGCTATTTCAATGGGTTAATACTTCATAAGACTATCTGATAAATACATATAAGAAATAAGCAATAAATGTTGACGAAGTCAATATTTATCAATATCAATGAAAAGTTATAACACTTCACCAATAAATATTGGAACAATGTAGCATTCAATGTAACCAATCAACACCTTATTCAATTAATGCTTAAACCATCATTCAATTGCTCTTAAAACAAAACGTTGTTGCATTAAAGATGAAATAACCAATGATGATGTCAGCACTTAGGGTTAGTAGGGTTAGATAGAGCTAGGGTTAGTGTAGTTAGGGTTTCAATTCAAAGTATTTGAGAGTGTTGTGATGAAATTTCACTTGAACGTTAGAGGACTTTAGATCAGTGCCTTAGGGTTTAATGGAGTCAAAGGTGAAGGACGCAAGAGTTGAAGGAGGCAAAGATTTTAAGGACTAGAGGGAAGAGTTTTGAGGTGTTGCTAAGGCAAGGCCTCAAAATCAAAACCCTAGGGGAGAGAGGCTCACTCCGGTGTTGCTACAGCAAGGCCTTGTGCTCTCTCCTCCTTCCTGGCAAAACGGCTAGCTCAAAAATAAAGTATATAACCAAAACAAGAGGGTTTGATGAGATAAGGTGTTGCTACAGCAAGGCCTTTCAGCAAACCCTAGAAAGAGGTACGGCCCTAGTGTAGTAAACCTAGGCTAGGGACGTCTCACTCTTCTTGGCTTCAAAATAGTACGGCTAGCAAAGAGGAAGAGGAAATAGGAGTGTAGCTATGGCTAGGCTCTTTCTTTCCTCAACAATGACTAAAGATTTCTCTATCAGGGGACATGAGACAATGACCTACTTGTGTGCTTGTCCCCTAGGTTTTGATTCAGCAATATTCATAAACATATGCAAGAAATTAAACTACAACCATTCAATCAAGAAGTTTTGCAGAAAAATACTTACAATTCACCAAGAAAAAACCATGCAAACCCTAGTTGTAACACCTTCCTTCAAGAGAAACACCATAGAATGCCAAAAATGTCTTCCTTCAACAAGTGCACCTCACTTAATCAGCCAAATACCCAAGATTGGGTGCAAATTTCAGACCTCCTTATGGAGTGAACGAGTAGTGATAAAAAAATGAGAGTGAAAATCTCCCATTTATACAAAACCTTGACCTAATTTTACATTTAGGTCAGGTAAAAACACCGACAAGGCCAAAATATCAAATCATATTGTTTTACATTAAATTGTTAAGTTAAAACCCTAAATCAAGCTGAAAGGAGAGTAAAAGCCCCTCCAAGGGAGACGTTAGCCCTTTTTAGGGTAGATGGGGCGTCCTGGAGCAAAACTCTAGCCCTCCCTGGGCTTCTCCAACCTGCCACACGTGCCACTGCTGCCTAGTCTGCTTGCCCCAAACGTCAATGATGTTGGGTGACGTTATGGTCAAGGTGGTGACATCCTAGGCCTCCAAAGGCCAATGTTCCACTAAGAAAGGGTCATCCCCCCTAGGTCAAGCTGTGTCGGGGTGCCTTTGGTGGAACGTTCTCTTCTTCTCTGGTGCAAAGCCCCTGATCCATCTGTGTCCTATCTCTGCCCCCTGATGGGGTCTCAGCATCATCTAGTGGGCTCTTCAGCCCCATGGAGGTCCGAACTGATCATCTCCCCATGTGTACCAATCCAAATGGTACCTGTCCGTCGAGCATGGTCCTGCACATCAAAGGCTACGCCCTCCATGGGCTCATCAGTCACAGGGATCATAGCAATGTCAATCACATCTCATCATTAATATTATTAAACATATGCATAAAATCCCTAATAAATCAGTCAATAGCTCAAAGACGTTACATAAGCCTGCAATACAAGTCTGGGGGAAGGGACAAGGCGTTGCATAAAATCCCTAATAAATCAGTCAATAGCTCAAAGACGTTACATAAGCCTGCAATACAAGTCTGGGGGAAGGGACAAGGCGTCCTATTGGGCCAATGTCTGCAGGAAAAGGAAAGTCCCTGGAAGAGACCTCATCTAAGCCATGTAAGTGGATGATGTGGTCAGGGGATGTCCAAGCATGTGGGTGCAGTGACGACCAAGGATGCAAAGGTGTTACCTGTGGGTGCCTTTGTAGAAGGCGAGTTGTCTCTGTCATGGATGCATTTTTTCCAAGCCCATTCTTGCCTTTATTCTTTTTTATTCTTTTATTCTTTTTTACTTTTTTAATCAAGAGCTAATCAGGGGACACTGCCTTGGCATGGTGACCAAAGCTGACAATGTTACCCACAAGTACTTTCGCAGAAATGAGAAGGTTGGCTCGTGATGAGACCCCCTTTCCCTTGGCCATGCAACCAAAAGTCATTGCCCTGGCGTGGTAACCAGCTAGTGGCAATGTCATACTGCTAGGTGCCCATGGACATAATAGGCTGGCTCGTGATGAGACCCCCTATCCTCTGACTAGGTCTTCTTTTATCATTTTTCCGGGTCCCTCTTGTTTCTTGTTGAGAAGCCTTTTATTGCTTTCTCGAGGATCCCCGAGCGAAGCATCTCGAGGTTTTATTCTTAGGCTTTTATCTTTTACCAGCTTGCTTTTACCTTCTGGGCCTTTAGCCCCTTCTTCCCACGAGGTAAGGTGCAGTCCTGAAAATAGGTCAACCCAATGCCCGAATAAGGGGGATGGGATAAGTGAGCGAGAAGTAAGATGAAGAAGTGGTGCTATGATGGGAGCGAACGATGGATTTTCAGAAATCCCCCCAGTGGCAAACCAAAACCTACAGATACAGGCTTGCTAGGGCACCCTGTCAATCCCCCCAAAACATGGTCAAGTGGGCAAATGTAAGATCCAAGCAGTCATTAGAAATAAAAGGAATCAAATGCATATACTTAAAGGTTTTAATGATCAAAAGTGACACATACCATGATACCTAGACTAATTACCTCATGGAGCAAGAACCTCTTCTGATACAGGACCGAGTCGATGGTGATGGATGATGATGTTGTTGACGAGATGAAGATGATGGAAGAAGAAAAGGTGGGCCCTCCAGGGCCATGCTCAGGTCAATCCTGCTCTCGGTACTCCATGTCTAGGACCAGTGGGCCTTGAGACATGATTTCTTAGTTATCCCTAAAAGTGGGGGATAACAGGAGGCAATGGTGGTTGCACACGTCTCTTCTTCCTAACAAGCAATCACTGCTTCTTCTCCTTTCTTCCATGACTCACCCCCCATATTTGAACTACCACATACCCACTAGAGTGGCATCAAACTAAAACTATGCTTGCTTATTTTTCTTTTCGTTTCTTTTCTTTTTGTTAGTGAATAATAGTGACTTAGGTTTCTATTATCACTACAGTTTATTATTATTGTTGATATAATAAATTATCATTACATTATAATAATAATACTTAGGGTGTGACCAAAATCTCACTACTGCTCCCATATTGTATTATAGATTGTAATGTATTGTAAAGAAACATTGAACTTATTGAATATTAGCCTTCAGGCTTACTACTGCTCCCATATTGTATTATAGATTGTATTGTATTGTAAAGAAACATTGAACTTATTGAATATTAGCCTTCAGGCTTTTTTGTAATAGGCATTTTGGATATAAACTGTGTTGGAATTTATAAATGTCTCAACATTTTGAGTGGACACTCCACCCATCATCAAGCATGTTATCACTCAAAATTGGAAGGGATCGAATAACATATAGGTAAAGTACCAATGTCACCTCACACAGTCCCTCTTGCTTTCGTCTAATACTTGCTAGTCTCATGGTGAAATCCTAAGTGATTTAAAGCCAAAAATCTTTAAGTACACCCTGCAAAAGGCTTCAAATCAGCACTATATACTTGCTGAAATCTCAGAAATTATTCAGATTTCTCTTCATATTTGCATGTTAGGATGTGAAATAACCATTTAATCTTCTTAAATCTGCTATAATTTACTTCAGATCTATGAGAAGAGCTTTGATTTGTTGAAGGAGGTGGTAACTGAAGCTCTAGAACTAGTTATACCTAAATTTGGAAAAACTTTGTGTTGAATGTCATATTTTTTTATAGCAACTGGTAGTGTGTTAAGTCGGGAAGGACATGTTGCATATTTTAGTGAGAAATTGAATGAAAGCAAAAGAGGTACTCTACCTATAACAGGAATTATATGCAATAATATAAGTTTTAGAACATTGGCGACATTATTTTTTACATAAGGAGTTTATGTTGTTGATTGACTATCAGGGTAATAAACGTATAAATTCCCAAAAAACTGTCTCACAAGGGCACTAAATTGCTAGCATATTTCCGAAGTTACTCTTTTGTGGATTCAAAGTAGGAGTGAAAACTCAAATGTGTGGATTCAAAGTAGGAGTGGAAACTCAAATGTGTTAATTGACACATTAAGTAGAAGATTCTATTTGCTTAGCTATGAAGAATGAAGAAGTTGGTTTCAAAGATTTGAAGGATATCATATATATATGATGCCAGCTGGGTTTTGATGGAAAGTTCATCAAATTTTATCGCAACCCTATGGTATATATGTTAAAAACCTTTAAATTATCTGATGTTGGATGGCTTTCTCTTTCGCAACAACTGGATGTGCATTCTTGCAACTTCTATGAGGGATAAATTAATTCAAGAATTACATGGGGATCTTGGAAGACATTTTGGCCAGGAAAAAATTTCTTGAGTATGGTAGACGAAAGGTTTTTTCAGCATCACATACACGGGATATGAACAACTATGTTTACTCTTGATAAACTTGCCAGATTATTGGAGAAAGCTCACAAAGTTCAAAAATATATATGCCATTTACCAATATTTGATGGGCCCTGGGTCGACATCATTATGGATTTTGTGTTGGGATTGCCTCAGACAGAATGAGTTAAATGATTCTATTTTTTGTCATTGTCTATACATTTCCTGAAATGACCCACTTCATTCCATGTAAAGGACTAGTGATGCTAGCAAAATTGTTGAACTATTTTTCCAAGAATTCGTGCTCTTGTATGGTGTGCCACAGAGCCCAAAACTATTACTAGTGCTGGGAATAGTGAACTCTTTGGTCATTTTTGGAGGAGTTTCATGGCAAAAACCAGACAACAAGCTTCAATATAGCTCTGCCTATCATCCCCAAACTGATGAGCAAACTGAGTTGGTA
>JASDQU010245108.1:242812-258519 GCA_032191745.1 Picea mariana
CCACTTTAGTAGACTTGGTCTTCGGGGAGAGCAGAGCTCCCAAGGCCAAGGATTGGATCATAGAGAGTCAGGAGATTCTCAAGTTGTTGAAAGAGAACCTGTAGACGACGCAAAACCGAAAGAAGATAAGTGCGGACAAGCACAGGATAGAGCGCAACTTTGAGGTTGGAGATTTGGTTTTCTTTAGACTCCAACTCTACAGACAGTCATCTCTGAAGAAGAGTGGGGCTGAGAAGCTCAAGCCCAGATTTTATGGTCCTTACAGGATCATGCGTCGAGTAGGCGAGGTTGCTTACGAGCTAGAGCTTCCAAAGGGGAGCAAGATTCATAATGTGTTCCACGTGTCTTGCCTAAAAAAGGCAGTGGGACAATTCATTAGCACATCAGAGGAGCTTCCCCTGTTGGATGAGGAGGGATAGTTGGAGTTAGTTACAGAGGAGGTTTTGGAGTTCCGGGAGCGGAAACTGAGGAGCAGGGTCATCAGAGAGTGTTTGATCAGATGGAGAGGGCTTCCAGTAGAGGACACTACTTGGGAGAGCGAGCAGGTGTTGCAACACTCTAGATTGGTATTGCTTGAGGACAAGCAATTTCGGGAAGGGAGGACTGTAATGTCCCTTTCCAAATAGGAGCTCCAGAGAGGAGGCTTAATGGTCTAAACTGCCCGGTTAGACTATAGCAAGAGGGGTAAACAGGGTTACTAGGGGTCACTCCAGTCACAGGTGTTATATTCGGAAAGTGACATTGAGCTAAAAAGGGTTAGAAGCGCTTTTAAGTCATAATGAGCTAAAAATAGAAGTCAACAATGAATTAGGGTTTCAGCAGTGATTTAGGGTTTTGGAAGTCAATAGTGAATTAGGGTTTCAACATGATTTAGGGTTTTGGAAAGCTATAAAGGAAGGGTCAGCGACCTAATTCATTATTATGCAGATTATGACTTGTCATTGAGGAGAAGAGGCGCATCTCAGGAGATATAGTTCAGTGTATTCCAGGAGGAAGACACCAGTTGGCTGATTTCGGTGTTGAAAGACACACCCTAGTCACCGGGAAGATCATCCAGGTCTTCCATCATTCTTCATTGATTCCGCAGTGCTCCCATATTCCTGGTATTATCTTTTAGTTGCTTATTTGTATTCCGGCTAAGATCCTTTTGTCTTTGATCTAGCCGAGTGTTGTTATTTTATTCAGCCGCAGTTGTTTATTTGTATTCCGGCTAAGATCCTTTGTCTGCTGATCTAGTCGAGTATTGTCAGTTTATTCAGCCGCAATCCACAGAGATATCATAATACAAACTTTGCAGTCCTTTGCCGTGTTTATTATTTGTATGATCATTTATATGCTGTAAACCTTTGATCCTACACACACATTAGCAGCGTTTCCTAGACTAGCCAAGTCAGGAACATTACATAAACTAATTTGTACATTAACTATTTATTGTGGTAACCTTGGCTTTTCAAAATGCTTTTAATTACTAGTTAGGGCAAGCTTGGATCTGGTGGGGTTAATGTTGCTTTACAAAATGCAGGGTACTAGTCTATTTTTGTGTTAAGTTTTATTTTGCTGCTTGTGAGTTATTCTGACAAGGTTTGTAATTTGATTTCTTACTGTTGTTTGAACTTTGTAGGTTATTGCAACTTGGGGAGTTCGCAACAACATTGACTTTCTTTCTTTGTCATACACACGACATGCTGAAGACATTAGACAAGTAAGAAAGATGACATAATAGTTATATTCTTGCTCATGTTCTGAGCTTGTGCGATTGCTTCTAGCTACTATGATGGATCTCACATATACAAAATCAAGCTGTGTTTCTGGAACCAAATTCGTAATTCTACCTTATGCCTTTTAATTTTTGGGCTGATCTGTTTTTATGGTGCTTGTTTCTTATTATTTGACAAATTTCAAGTAGATGCATTACAATAAACATCAAATATGAATGCATTATCATATTTGCTTCTGAAAATCATTCGGAACTGACAATGAAATAATGAGGCAATATTTTTTACTGCGGGCTTCATTAGTAAATGGCAACAAAAAAATGCTTGTTTTGTTTCTGTGACACGGGACTTGTCTCTTATCATTGAATAACCTCAAATAATGAACATCTTATCTACTCGACCTCTGAAAAGGATTTTATACTGACAGTGAAACCATAGATTAACATACTGTATTAGATGTATTATAGACCACCTAGAAAATCGTTTACTTGATGCAGACATTGAATTGATATAAAATGCGTTTCTTCCTTTTGTCTTGTATAGACCCGTGCTTATCTTGATGAGCTTGGGAATCTTCAACAGACACAGATATTTGCTAAGATTGAAACTATAGAGGTATTTGCTGTATAACTTCTGTGTCTTAATCTTTTCTTTTCATGTTTAAACCATCTTAGATAAGGACACTGCACAAGAAGCGGTTGATTATTCTAATCTTGATATATACAACTTATGCTGCAGGGTCTGGAGCATTTTGACGAGATCTTGCAAGAGGCAGATGGTATTATTCTTTCACGGGGTAATTTAGGGATAGATCTTCCACCAGAGAAGGTAGACTTTGTTTTTCGTTGTAAGCTTTTTTCATATTTCTGTTTCCTGATGTTTTTCCCATAGAAAAATGAATGTCGCTGTCATTGCAATCTGACTACAAGTCTAGTTGTGTCCCTGCATGGTGATGTCTTATAAGTTTGTGCTTTTACTAAATTCAAATTTGATGTGGTTCTGGAGTATAAGTTAATAACAGTCAGGATTGATGGAATAGTCTAATATGCTCTCTAGGTAAATATTATTCATTAGGGATTGTAATTTGTTAGTGTCAAGGGGGGCTCCAAATTCTTTACAGCTTCAAAGAAGGGATATTTACTTAGGTAATAGAGGCAGTATAGCAGTGTGAACAGGTAAAAGAAAATCAAATTGTTTGGAGGACCATCAGTAAGTTGTTGATGCTGTCTTATCACTGTCAAACTTTTTCATAGATCAGATTAGCTACAAGGGCATCTGTAAGCTGGAAGGTAGGAGACAGCTTGTAGTAGTATTGCTGGTTTATCCATTATAAATTCTTGTGGAGTATTATCAGCTTTCATATTATAGGTTTTCTGCTTGTGAGTTCTCTTGAATCTAGATTATGTTATACAGGCTCTCATTATGATTGACAGATTGAAGAATGTTTTATTTAACTGGGACTTTGTACTGATTTTGATTAGCAAGAGAGTTCCATCCCTGAAATGCCAAACCTTTAGTACTATGACGGCATTCATGTTATGATTGAAAGCTTAGTTTAGTTTTTTTAATTGAAACAGGTATTTGAATTAAGTCAAAATTGGGGGCCTTGGCCTTACTGCAAGAAAATACAGTAAGGGCTTGAGTACTGTTTCTGTACTTAGCAATTTCATTCCCATGCGGGGAGGCAAAGGTTCCAGCTACTACATTTTCGTGGAAATTTCTAAAATATGCACTTTATAACACTTAAGAAATTTCACCTCATTTAATTGAGGTTCCCTGGATCTATTTCATAGAACTTTCAGTGTTACGGCCGAATTTGAAATAGAAATTACAGTAGCAATATACTTCACTTCTATCCAACCAAATCACTTGGCAAGCTTAAGAAAATAGACACCGAAAATATGTAATTGAAGGAGAGAAGATTCACAGCCCTTAAGGCACAATCTCCTTCATCAACCGGCTCTGAAAATTACTTTAGTTACAGCAGACTTATTTCCACAGTAAATCTGATTTCAAGTTTCTTCATAGCATGGTAAATCAGATAACATATCAGCCAAGCTGTCTCAATAAATCAGCATATAGAAAAAGCCAAGAAGCCACTTATAAACAATGAAAACAGAAGTCTGATTTTCAGATCTGCAACATACAAATTTGGAGTCTGGACAACAATGGAACAGTTCATATTACAGCATAAATGAAGATACAATACAATACCTCAGCTTATCCCAAGATGGTACATGTCCTTTCAGCTCTTCTAAGCGAGGACACTCTAATTGCTAGCAAACCCTAGATAGGGCATCCACCATCAACAACAAACCCTAACCAACATTACCACAGCCTAGCAAGGCTCTCACCAAGCTTTTCTAGCTGTAGCAAAGGCTTCGCAACGAGCTAGCATCACACCAACAAGTCCACCCTTGGATCTCTCACTTGTATCAAACAAGTCTTCAAAGAGATTCACAAGCATGCATCACACTAGCTCCACTAGCATCAAACGCTCCAAGTCTTCCCTAGGTTTTCAAGCCACAAACCTTAGGTCTTACTCACACCAAGACTTTAACCCTAGCGCTCCAGTTCTTCACCTAAGCCTTTCAACTCTTGCATCACACAAGCACAAAGACTACAAGACAAGTACAACAAAAAGATGGAAATGATCTAGTGACTAAATTGTTAATACAAAGACACTCGCTTCCCTTTATACAAGATAGGTGAGGGAGGCCAACAATAGAAAGTGGACTAAGTCCACAAGCAAGCTAATCTAAGCTACTAGAGTAGGTCCACATGAGGGACACACCTCTCCAAGATGTCCACATGTCGCAAGGTGTTTGTACTCCACCACCCAAGTGGTGCCTCTCCAAGCTAAGGCTCCATGTGTCAAGCTCTCCTCATCACAAGACTCCCCAAGACAAGCTCCTAAGCTCCACCTCTCCTCCACATATGTGCACCAGGTCCACAACAATCTCCAAGTGGTGCACCCTCATAACAAGACAACCTCAAGCCAAGCACTCAACCTCCTAGATTGTGCCATGTGGTCTCGATGCTCCTAGGGCTAAGCACCCTTCCTCCTAATGCCAAATGTTCCTCCAAAAGATAGCTCCACATCATATGCCAAGGTACCATCCTCGTCAACACACATGTCATGTAGAAGATGCTAATGCCACATAAAATAACTCCTCCATAAGAAGTGCGCCTCCTCTAGCACATATCCCAAGGACAGGCATCCACCTATTGTAAGCTCTCCAAATGTCAATCAACCAAACTAATCTAACATACAACAACGGGCTAGGGTTTCACCATGCATCCCACATCATATGAAGCGCAACCCTAGCATGGTGTAAACACTTTCGGAGCAACCCAAAAGCTAACAATTTCTTACTTCCAGCAGAATTTATTTCTTCATTGGGTTGGCATGAGTAGATTCTCACAAATTGATTACATAATAACAGACAAAAAACATGATACCACTTTTAGAGTGGATTACTTACAACAGTTAGATTGGAGTACACTTAGGGTGACCTCATCTAAGGTCAATATTGTTCCTAGCTCCGCGTCTATTTCTTGGATGGGAGGCCTTGAGCTCTCAATAGATTTCTGATTTGCAAAAACTGCTATTGGGTCTATATTTTGAGGGTTGCTTGGCTGTTGGACCTCTATCGGGAAATCTGAGGCTAGATTGGTCTCTTGAATGGTTTCAAAGGAGCGTGATTGAGGTTTGATTTTCTCCTTTGAAACCAAAATACTCCAGCCAAAATGAACAGCAAGAGCTAGAACTAACCTGATCATAACCAACTTGACAGTGGGAGAAAATGTCTCCTCATAGTCTATCCCTTCTTGCTGAGCAAAGTTCTTCGCAACCAGCCTTGCTTTGTGCTTGTCAAGTGTACCATCTGACTTGTACTTGGTCTTATATACCCATTTGCAACCAATGGTTTTTTTTATCAGTGGTAACATCATCCAACACCCAAGTCTCATATTTCATCCAGGCATCATATTCAACTTGTCTACGTACAAATGAAGCGGAGAAAGGCATTATGTAACCTCTTCCTGTTTATTCACTATTAACTCTAAAGTACGTAATGTACTATGTATTTACATAAAGCAAATGCTAATTACTAATAAATGACCATTATTGATAATCACCTAACAGTAATATTATATTCCTCATTGAAAAAAATCTAAATCAATAAAGTAATAAAACTGTATATATTTTTGTTGGGCAGGTTATTAAAAAGCCTCCAAATAATAATCTCTGTTGCAAGTTGTTGACTTGGACTCAGGAATGACTTGGCAACATGGAATAACTTGGCACATAAGCTTGGAATAACTCGGCACTAAGACTCGTGAGCCAATTGATTCACAGTCAAATCTGGTGAGTCAGCCAAGTTTTGACCCAAATCTCAGCTGTTCAGCAGATTTGCAAGTCATACATTCCAACTCGCCAAGTATGATAAGCCTGATTTACAGCTCTTTTCAATTTAAAATAAATATTTACAGTTCTATTTTATGTTTTTAACTCTCTCTCTCTCTCTCTGCATATGATATTGTCTTTTCCCTATTTCCTTAAATTCTGAAAGTTGCGTTTCCAGAACTCATACCCGTTTTGAAAACTGTATCCATTTCCACGTTTTAGGTAATTTGGGTGGAGAGTATTGTGCTAAGTAAAATCTAAGACATGTCAAAGTTGATTGTATTGACTTTGGCCTAATACATCTAAGGGGTGAGCTACAAGAGTTATTGCAAAGATGGCTTTGCATGTTTCTTCAAAAGAACAGGGATGAAGGGCATATAGAAAAAATCTGGGGGATATGGATTCCTTCCATATAGAGCCGGAGGGAACTCTCTGCATATAGATTCCTTCCATATAGAGGTGATTGTACTCAAGTAGAGTCCTAAAGGAAATCATATATCTCTGAGAGGTCAAATAACAGTAACGGGCTTTGTGTATCTTTAATGTAGCCTTCTAGTATGATATAGATGAGATATGATAATACTCAGAAACGATCCAGCAGAAGATGCAAAACCAAGAAATACAGCTTGAAGAAACCTTTTGATTAGTTGATTGTTACAGTTTTGGTACAACAAATGAAAGCTTTCTTATTATCTACCTTAAACTCAAAAGTTTATGTACATTGCAGGTGTTTTTATTCCAGAAAGCTGCCGTCCACAAGTGTAACATGGCTGGAAAGCCCGCTGTAGTCACACGTGTTGTTGACAGTATGTCGGGTAATTTACGTCCAACACGTGCAGAAGCAACTGATGTTGCAAATGCTGTTCTGGATGGTCAGTAAATCCTTTACTCTGCGGATTTAAGTGATCTGAAAACCATTCAACAGCATGCTTTTATTGACCAATCTACATAATTACAGGTACAGATGCAATTCTATTAGGTGCAGAAACTTTCCGTGGATTATACCCCTTTGAGACTATCTCAATAGTCGGAAAGATCTGTGCAGAAGTGGGTATTACAATCTTCCTCTTGTTATTTTTCATTAGCCATGTCTTGCAAGATATCCAAACTTCAAAGTAACAATTGCAAAGCTTATTTCGATCCATGTTACAGTTTTAAAAATTGCCTGGATGCTAAGTTAGATAACTACGTGCAGGCAGAGAAAGTGTACAATCAAGCTGTTTATTTTAAGAGGACTATGAAACATAGCAATGAACCAATGAGTCACTTGGAATCTATTGCAACTACTGCAGTGAGTATCGAATCTCATTTTAATCTTATTGTTATGACGGGTGGATTGTAATGGCATCAGTATTAGCAATGTTGTTCAACTCTCTCATTATTATAACAAAGTGTATCTGGTAATAACGTTTTTAGATCTTTCCTGTAAAGTCCTGGAAAATGTTGGTAATTTGTCCAAAGAAGCTCTGTAAAGTTTATATGCTTTATTCGCAGGTAAGTGCGGCAATCAACGTGAAGGCTTCAGTTATTGTCGTATTCACAGCATCTGGACGAACTGCTAGGTAATTGTTATCATCTCTGCACTTTTTTCCCTTTCTCTGGATGATCAGAACAATGGAAAGTGGAAGACTTTTGAGAAATCCCAATCTGTTTAATTTAACTATAAACATGGCTAGTTTATTATAAATGTTATTTTGCATTTCAGGTATCATTTTCAATGTTAGATTATAGTATTTTAGAACAACGAAATGGCATTATTCTATCAATTTCCATAAAACATTTCTGATTTAGCACTTGACCATTTTACAGTAACTTATTTTTAGGTTTAGTGAAGCATGTACAAATTTTTTCTTATCTAATGTTTAATCTGGTGGAATTGTGTGAAACCAAGAAGTGCATTAGAATAGATATTAAGAGCTATTTATGTGTCCTGACTCTGAGCTTAAATTTGTCTCTTGTTCACTTCAGGTTAATAGCAAAATACCGTCCTACTATGCCAGTGTTATCTGTTGTCATCCCAAGATTGACAACAAATCAGTTGAGATGGAGCTTTACTGGTGCATTTCAAGTATGTTATAGAAATAAAGTCACAAGTTTACTGTTTTGTCCTTTCATTTGTCTGGAATCACTCTGATCTATTAATTATGATCTTCAAATTAACTTAATTAGGATATTGTTGATAAAATTGCCAATTACTGTTTTTTTCCTAGGAAAACCTCGCGGGGAAACCCAAAGGATGCTTCCCCACATTCTGGATAGCATCCCTAGTAAACCCATTGGTTTAGACTGCTGCACCTAACCTAAGGGGATTGAAACTGGGCACCCACTAGCACGGAACTAGTCAAATGCCCAGGAACATTGGTGACAACTTAATTAGATCCAGCATTTATCCAATTGCCACTCACTAGTGGGCTGATTTTTTTATGTAACTGCTGGACCTTTGATGAGTTTGTTGCACAAAATCTGTAGGAAGAGAAGTAGAGAAAAATCTATATGTAATGAGGAACCATAAACAACAAATGCATAAAGTTACTTTAGTGTGAGTTAAGAAAGCTCTAGAAAGAGAAGAGGAATAAGTGGTAGCAGTGTTATTCGACTCATGGTAGGAGTGTTATTTAAGTAACATGTTTCATTATTGTATGGGTAGAATATACTAAAAATAAACCTAAGTTGCAGGAAACAGTACCCCCCCCCCGAAACGAAACGCCGGTATGGGTACGGTACAACGTTTCGTTTCATTTCGGGGCGAAACAAGAAAAAAAGGGGGCCGTGGGGCCCCCAAACAGTCAATTATATTTTTTTTTGCATTTTCTATGTTTTTCTTGCATCATTATTGCATTTTTTTATTGCATTTGTTTGCATCATTACGTTTTTCTTGCAATTTAATGTCTTATTTGAAAAAAAACTATATATATATATATATATTTTTATTTTTATTTTTATTTTATTTTTAATTTTTTTTAATTTTTTAATATACGGCGTTTCCCCGGACGTTTCCATTTTTTGGGGGCCTGTTTCGTACCGTCCCGGTTTCGGAAACTTAGAATCGTTTCCCCGTTTCGTGCAACTTGGAAATAAACTCTTTTAATCTATCATCCAATTCTGCAAGAGAGTTTTGTCATACTGTTTACTCTAAAAGGACTCAATTTGTTATTGACATTTTGTACTGATGTTTTATCATTTATGACTTAACATGGTTTTGACTACCATCCCTAAAGGGTACTAAACTGCTGAATGGTGAAAAAAGAGTTCTTATGACCCTCTTTTTGGATTGCCTGGGGAGAGAGAGATAGAGCATTTGGCATCCTTGTGAAATAATTTTTGGAGAAACATATATAGAATCCCCTATTTGACTTGGGTGTTTCGTTAATTTTGAAGCTGAGAATTTTTTAACACTATACAATTTCTTTGCACTCTTTATAGAACTCATGTTGTGGAGGAGATAGTGTTAGGTGCATCACGTGAATACATAGATTGTTGATATTTTTAAAACTTTTGCGATGAAATTTGGATGTTTATGATTCTGTTTTGAGTTTGAATGAAAGTTGGAAAGTACTGTTTCCATTATTAGCTTGTACTTGTAGATCAAGTGGTAATAGGAAGGAAACAGGTCTCACATCATTGTAGAAAGAGAGGAGTTTAATATGGTAATTATAAGAAACAAGATACAAAAGGATCCATTGACTGTACTTTGTTTAAATGCAGGCAAGACAGACTCTTATTGTTAGAGGAGTTTTCCCTATGCTAGCAGATCCTCGACATTCGGTAAGATTCTTTAACATTCCCAATGTTGGCCAGATTTAATTTTAATTTCATGGCAATATCTACTGAATTAATGTCTCACTAAAGAAGTAATGTATATGGGATTAATTCTTTAAATTTATTGTGCTTTAATTCTTTCACTGGCTGTGATCAATATTGTTTGAGAAAGGAAATGATATTGTAGGTGATGTAAATTCTGTATGTGTGTGTCATAGTTATCGGAACTGCCCGGGACTGGACCAGAATCTGCCAGTCCGAAGTGGTTCATGAGTGGAAGGTCCCGAACTGGCTGGTTCAGGACAAAACCAACTGAACATACCAGTTTCGATTTGGAGCAGCCCTTAAAGAACCTGGGCCCACCTATGGGCTCCCACAGTGGCTTGACTGGTTCTTCAGTCTGGTTTTCTGGCTGGTTCTGGTCCAGCCCTGGTCTGACCCTTGGTTGGTTCTGGTGCGGATAACTTTGGTGTGCGTGCATTCTCCCATATTTATGACATCCATGAGAGAGTGGAACATGACCACAATCGACAATTCAATCCTTATTTTCTGCCAAATATATTGTAAGCTACAAATGAGACAAGAGTCTGCGAACTAAAATTTTGTAGCTTTGGAGGATTTAGTATATGTGTCCTCTACTACCTTCCGAATGAAACCATATATGCCCACAATCAGTTGAACTGTTACTTGTATGTTTGCTAAATCTTCTCTAGCATAATGATCATGATATTATGAATTGTCCAATGCCTGAACAACAGTGGCACCTGTTCTTTAACAGGATCACGCATGTCTACAAGCATCTTTATAATACATGATTATATTTGCATTGTGACCATATGTCCACCCTTGGATAAATCCCATTCAACGTTATGTGGGTGATCTTTATGAACTTCTACTATATGTTGAAGTTAGTGGCACAGTTGATGATGACAAAGTCAACTGCCTCACATGGAAAGGAATTGCAAGTGAATGGTGGAATGGTATTGAATAAGTCAAAACCTAGAAGAAAACTGGGGAAAAGCTCAAGAGATATTGCCCACAGAACAATAAAATTGTTGAAATCCACCAATGAAAGATCTTTAAGTCAACCGGGGATGTTAAAAAAGCACAGCGAGCTATATAAGAATCTTGCCATTGGAATAAAGAACATGCCATAATGTACCAAGACATGTAGTTGTGGATGAAACCTCACATCAAGAATACATTTCTGTCAAAGTGACATCTTTAAAAAATCAGTCACCTAGTTCTAAAGATAAAAGACCCTAAAAGCATTGCCCAATCATGCACTATGGCAAGAAATCTTAACAAGAAGTTTAAACCCTCCCAACCCCAACAGCCTTTCAATAGAAAACAAAATTTCAAAATAAAAACAAATACAATAATATTAACTACAATAAGAAATTAGTAACTAACTGTAACAAACATAAATATATATAGAATATATAAATATAAATAAATAATCATTAAATGATAATAATTAATACATCATAATGAAAAGACATGTCTTATCCAAAAGACATGTCTATTAATGAAAGGGCACTCCTGCGTGGGTATATATGGCTCTCATTGTCGTTGTAATCTGATATCTCATTCTTATACATTTTACTCTATGATATTATTTCATTCTAAATGGATTACCTTATTCTATCCTACTTAAATTGGATATTTTTATAATTGTCAAACAAGTTTGTTTACCACATTGATATTAGAGCGACATCTGATTTTGGCCTTTGGCCATCGACCTTTGGTCAAATTTCATTGCCCTTGGAAACATTATTGGCTCTTGGCCACAACCACGCATTTTCCGGAGTTTCTCTGAAAACTAATTAATTGCAGAATCCGTACACTGCACAATTGGTTGGTTGTTGATGCTGTCGTATCTGTACGTTTTTTTAAGATAGTCACCGTACGATTTCCAACCGTACTTGTCCAAGTCATATCCGTACAATTACATTACAGTTGCAGTGTTTTAAAAATCTGTACATCTGTGGTACTATTCGCTCCTGTACACTAATCCAGCCGCTGTGCAAATTGTTGTGCTCTGTCCGTACAATCACTTGTGCCAATTAGTTGCCGTACGTGCAAATAATTGTACTCTGTCCGTACAATCACTCATACCAATTAACTGCTGTACAAATCACTGCACTCTGTTTGTACAATCATCCGTACCAATTGTTGATTAAATTTTTTAATTGTTGTACCACTCCGCCATCTGGTCCGTACAGTTACCAACTAGAAGTTGTGTCCGTACATATAGCGCCTTGTAATTTTAAAACATTGGAGATTAAGATATATAAAAGTTTTAATTGAAGGCATTTTTGAATTTTGAATCAAAAGATAAAGAAGAATATATTGTTATATTCCCAAAGATCACATAAAAGAGTATTATAAGGTGGAAACTTAAAAGAAAGGGGGTTTTAATTAGAGTTAAATTAATATAAATAAAAAGGGTAATATTTGCCTCAAGTCAAAAGATTGATAATTCGAAGTTGAATTATAAAAGGTGTACAGTAATAAAAGAGTTAAGTGCTAAGGTTAAATTAAAGGAAGAATCTCTCATCCAAGATTTTATATTCAGAACATATCAAGAAAAATATATATTAAGTTACGGGGATATTAATATTAAAAGCCTATAATATATATTAATATATATATTCCTTTAATATATATATATATATATATATATATATATATATTAAAGGAATTATATTAAAGTGGAAATATTGAGAAAGCATCTCATAGAATTTGTGAAGCTTCATAACAAGAATTTTTTTATCGTAATTATCGAAAAGATCAAAATGGAGTCTATTAAACAAAAAGGAAGATTTACTTATGAAGGTTATCCAATTTCATCTTATAGGTTTTCTACATTAAAGGGGAGTATTCAAGGAAGAGAGGTTAACATTATTTGACAATGGAGGCAAATTTTGGTGAAAAGATTGACTTGAGAGGCTGACTTTCTAGGAGCTAACATCTGGCTCCAACTGGGTGGAAACTTCCCTGTGAGGTTTCCAAGAACCTAGTAGTTCCAGTCGCCTTGTCCATTGGGCTATGGAGTCATCGGGCCCGTGCAACCAATCCCCTGAAAACCTTCAAGATTTGATATTCACTTCTGTCATACCCTGATATACTGAAAATAAATTTGCTTATTCATGAAAACTGAAAACCTTCATACTGCAAACCAACTGCAAATTGAAAACAAAAGCTCAACTATTGAGCTTATTCATGTACACTCCTAATCTAATCAACTGTACTGCTTGTTGATCAAGTGAAATCATGCTTCCAATGAAGCCATACAAGTAAACTCATGACTGAAAGGCTTCTTTTTATGCCACTGATTAGAAGATAATAATAAAAGCATAATAGTGACCATAAAAAACTCTTTCAGGAGATCATACTCACTAACAAAAGCAAGTGATATGATAAAATTTGAAAACTTAATAGAGTTTGAGAGATAAGACTCAAGTAAGGCTGCCATAGGGTCTTCAAAACCGTGATCACTATCATACAGATTCAAAATCATTGATTGCTCATGTATGTCTTCCCCTTTGCTATATCCCTGTGACTTAGATCCATCACTATGATGTGTTGGCCCATTACAACTGATAATTTCTAAGAGAAAAGAAGAGATATGTTCTTGATCTTCTACATCACTGTCTCCATAATGATCAAATGAAGGACAAGTTTTTAAAAATATATCATGAGAGAATTGTTGATTACTCTCCCCAACAATGATCTCTTTAAAAGATGTATCAAAACTAAGGAGATTTTCATTGGAATTTTGAACAATAGACTCATAACTATCATCAACCATAGCATAATTACATTGCTGATCTTCTTCTTGCTGAAAAGTAGAACTAGATGATATTCCATTAATCAACAAGCCTTCATAAACTTTAAAATCTTCCTCATCATCACTATATTTGTCAAATATGGGAACATCAGGATAAAACCCTAATGGCAGAGATGAAGATTTCTGCATATAATCATCAACAATATGATTTTGAAACATATTTGAAATAACATCACCTTCTTCCTCATCATTATCATTCTTCTCATCTAGATTTGAATTAGCAGGTTCATTTAAAACATCCTTAGCAATGCAATTATCAATATTATCATCCTTTATATCTTGAAGATCTTCTTCTTGGGAATTAACAATAGAAAGAATTTCATCCTTATTTGTATCTTCATTAATATATTCACTTTCATCCTCACTACTAGAAGAAACAACATGTTGAATATCTGAATGAAACTCCTCACAACAATGCTCAAAAAGAAGTTTCTGAGAAAAATACCTTTCACATCGATGATGGAATGCTATATGAAATTCTTTTAAATAAGATATGCTAGAAGGAGGTAAGGATCAGTTCCATTCACGAGCATCCCTGTCCAATGAATACAAAAACATTTTCATGAACACATCTTCATCATGTATATTTAACTGAGCCATGCATTGATGAAATCTGATGAGGTGATCTGAAGGATTATCCTTTTTCCTTTCTCTGAACTGTGGAAGGTAGTCTCTCCAAATATCCATAAGAGGTACTGGATGTGGGAAACCAGGGACTGCCAAAAAGTTAAGAGGTGCAAACCTCCTAGCCAAAAGAGCAACAAATGCCTTTTGACATTTGAAGACGGTGGAGTCGCCACTGAATTCGTCCTTCATGGAGTTGCTAGATAGAAGATTACAACCAATATGATGCCCAACCTTTGTCTATCATCAAAAGATAGAACTATGTCGTCTCCCAGGGAAGCTTGCTTCACACTTCTCTCCCTGGCAACGACGCCAATTTGTTATCATTCCAAGAGTCACTCAAGGTTGTAAGTTGAGTAAGCTTCGTAACTTAATCAAATGTTCAATAAAATTTATAAAAATGGATCAAAAATGAATAACTCACTCACTCAATCCTTCACTCAAGACACATTGAACATATCTAGACAAGATAAGGCTCTCAAAATGTATTGATCAGAAGGTTTATATAAAGATGTAAATGATGAAGAATACTTATTATACCAGCATAATTATACACATTAAAAACATATATAAAAGGCTGAATATAACAAGTAAAATACTTGTGATTCTAGTTTACCAATGTAAAGACAAGATGATAGTTATCAATCATTGAATAAACAAAGAAAAATGAACATGACATTCAACTCACAGGTACAGAATAGAAAGAATGATGAAAGTCTGAACAATAACAATGAAAGAAGCTTATGATTCCAGTATATATCTCAAAGTCTTTACAATAGAAGAGTATAGGAAGCTCTCCAAAATCGAACCATTTGCTTTGTTCTTTGATCCTTTTTATAGATACATTATATGCTCATCTAGATCCAAAATGAATGGATCTCATAACCACTTCACCCATATTTAGATATTTGAAGATATCCAACTCAAATCCGAATTTGTGAGGTGGCTAGCAAAAACATAGTATAAAATTTCTGGAAATATGCTGCTCAAATATTGACCTATATCTCCAGAATCAAAACAGATTTGGGAAAACTAAGAGAGGTTTTTGAAGAGGAGCTCGTGCTTGTGAAAAATCTCTCTTTCCAAAAATACCTTTCCAGCTCATCAGAATCTATCTCCAAAAAAGATGACTAAAACATGAAAACACAGATTTCCAAAATCTATTCATATTCCTACAATCTAGGATTTGATCCCTAGAATGTTTCCATCGAGGAAACAAAGTGCCACCTACATGATTTGATGGGGGATGATCTTGTCTTCAAATATATGTGGCCACCTTGACCCAAAATTCCTCTTGCCAAGTCGAATTTTGACCAAAGCTCATCCATGTTGAAAGTTTGAAGAGTTG
>JASDQU010245108.1:264086-283155 GCA_032191745.1 Picea mariana
TATATCAGACTTAATCATTTAAACTTCCCCATACTTCATTTTACAAAAAGGTTTATGCCAAAATGTAATACTCCAAGTGATTTAGACAAACACTCAATGCCTCTGGAATAGCTGCTTGGAATATGAATACCCTGCATCCTGAAGAGAACCATTTTCCATACTGTCACTGTAAACATATCCCTCTTTGACAAATTCCATCAATAAACTCTAAAAACAATGTATGCTTGTGATATGCATTTCTTATGTATTAAGCACTTGCTAGGGTTTTTGATCTTCAACACAAACTGATAAAAAGGTTCCTCTATGCTGCTACCATATGCATCTTCCTCTGGAATCAAATCATACATCACTAAAGAAATAAAACAGAGTAAATCTTCATTGTAGGTTGCTGCATACCAAAACCCCAAGGACAAAAGCTTTCTTTGTTTCTTTGCAAACCTTAGTAGTTTTCCTTTGATGGCGAGCTGCAGCTTTAGAAGAGGATTTCAAGACTTGATGATGATTTAAGAACCTTGAAAAACTTTTTTGATATACCTTTTTCACTTCAAAAGTCTTCAAATGCAAAAATAGATCTTTCTTACAAGTTGGTAGCGCACATGATGACAAACTAGTTGTTTGCGCTACCAACTTGTCATCATGGAGAATAATGACAAATAAAAGATCAAGTTATGATCTGATGTGTAATGATGGGTCATTATGGACCATGAATGGCTCTTACAACATGTGACTCACTCTTAAGAAAAAGATGACTTGACTTTAGCAATAAAAATTAGGACGAAAACCCTGGATGACCATTTAGTCACCTATCAACTTTATTTGATATGACCAAATTTTGGTGAAAATATTGGCTTGAGACGCTGACTTTCTAGGAGGTAACAGGTATATATGGTCCTCATTGTCATTGTAATCTGATATCTCATTCTTATACATTTTACTCAATACAATATTATTTCATCTTAAATGGATTACCTTATTCTATCCTACTTAAATTGGATATTCTTATAATTGTCAAACAAGTTTGTTTGCCACGCTAACTATCCTCATGCAGGATATGCAAAGACCTCTAGAAATTTTATAGGGTTTTATAATTATTCTTTCCATCAGTCTACCTATCAGACGTGATTGTGCAACTTGTATTTGTGTAGGAAGGTTAAATCTCAACAAAGATTGTTTGCAAATTCTGGATAACCTTAGTTAAAATTTCACTCATAACAACTTCAAAACTAGGGACTTTAAAGCCGGAGCCTCACATAGCACCAACATGGGGATCTAGCAACATTCAAAGCCAAGTTTTAATAAAACTCATAATTACATATGGTTTCAAGTGCTTGATCAGTCTTTGCCTCCATTTCATACACTCCAAGGTGGGTTAAGAACTGGATTAGGTACTTGGAGCAAAAATGGTACTAGTAGAAGCAGGAGAAGAGGGCATCAGAAGGGTATGTGAATGTTGTGGTGGAGGTGTAGCATTATCAGTAGCAAGAGGGATAACGGTGCTGTGAACAGCAGAAGACGAAGCAAGTTGCATTATCTGAGCTTTCAATTTTCTCTTAACTCTATTCTCAGTTATGGCATCTAGATTGACTCGGCATTGATGAGTTACATCCACATGTGCTTTTTAACAAGAGGTTACATCACAGCCAATAATCTTGGGAAGGTAGTACTTGAGATGGTTTACTGCCCCCCTTATTAGTTTTCTGCAAAAATTGTATTGCATCTTTCCCCCATAAAGGTCCTTTGCAAGATGCATAACATAAGTCTTTTTCCTTAGTTTGAAATGTTTTAGGGAGGTGAAACCTGGATTTTAGGGCTGTCACTGGTTTATGAGAAATCTGCAAAATAACACCATGCCTTGATACGAGAAAATAGTTAAAGATCTTCAAGATACCTCTGATATTTTGTTCTAGGGTGTTTGTAATGCAGAATCTATTTGTCAGTGTGCCTCCCTTGCAAAAGAATGCTGCCCAAGTGAAGTTATGCTCTCCTAGTTTACTCAGAAACATGTTGCATTTCAGTATGTTTTTGTCAATTTTCACATGCACCTCCATGTGACTAATTTCAGATCTGAAAATTACTTCCTAGTGATCAACTAGTAACCCTAGCTGTTATCACTGAACAATTTTACACTGAAATTATTGACCGAAAATTATAACAGTGGAAACAATCAAGATCATAGATGAACCATCAGTACACATGAGACACAAAATTTCTGTTCAATAATTGTCAAATTCAGAATTTTTCTGAGGGAAAAACCAACCCTCCTTGCTGATACAAATTCACCAAAAACTGAGGACAACCTTGTGCTCTGAAAACCAAAATCAGCAAATCAAATCTCAACAAAATCTTGGGAAAATTCCTGTTGCCAAAAACCTGCTGCAGCCACCTGTATGGCCTATTGATGTCAGTGGTACAAACTATTGTACTTGCCCAAAACACTCGCATGTGCAGACTGTTTTGCCTCTCACACACGTGCGGACTGTCACACATGTGACTGTATGGACTGCACGTACTATTCTGCTCACACGTGCGAGCTATCTCCCTCACACGCTCAATCTCCTCTTCACATGTGCGGCTTGACACCTCCTTCCTCACATGTGCCTCCCTTGGCTGGAAAAGAAGCCTTTGTTGGTTGAATTAGAAACAAAAAATCCTCCTTGAAACCCTAGGCCATATTTGCCACAATTGCAAAATTTCCCTTGCTGAAATTTCCAAGCTCCTAGCACAAGTGCACTCTCACTTATGCTAACTCCATAGTGCACTCTCACTTATGCACTCTCACTTATAGAAGTCTTATGAGTGAGTTTAGACACCCCTTCTAAACTCAACAATTAGTTAGAATATTTTATTCCTATTTGTGGGTGTGAAACCCCAACACAAACCCACAAAGCCCATCACCAAGCCCATGAGGCCCTAGCTTAATCCCAAGGGTGTTTTCACTGAAATGAAGGTGTAATCTGGTGCCAACGAAGATTCCCACATGCCTGACACCTTGGCCTCTTGTGGGAATGCCTCTGAATGCTACAAAAAACATCAACACTCCCTCTTAATGAGGGAGGCATTCCATCCTCCATCACCAAGAAGTATCTCTGTCTCCCATATGGGGTTTGCTACCACAACTGCACACTAATCCTCATGACTGGCTGCTCCCTCTGTCACCGAAGAAAATCCTACTCTCCAATCCTCCTGACTAGTTGCATCCTTGGTCACTGAAGCAAATCTTGTTGTCCAGTCCTCCTAATTGGCTGCTCTCTCAGTCACTAAGGAAAATCCTGCTATAACAAATGAGTCCTCCATGGAGGATACACTGCTCTTAGAAACCTCCTTCTTCAGAGCCTCCTGTTTGGCATTGTCAACCCATGACCCCTGCTTGGAAGATTCCTCTCTTCCACCTGTACCTGAGGGTAGACTCCCTCTAGATGAGTGATGCTCCCTCTGAGCTTGCTAACTCCCCTTGAAGTCCAACTTCCTCCGAACAGTCCTGGGAGGATGCTCCTCTCCACTGGATCCTGAGGGCTGTCTCCCTTTGAACTCTGGCTCCTTCTGAGCTTGTACCACTGGTGGAGCTATCTGCTTCTTCTGAACTTGCATTACTGGTGGAGCTACCTGCCTCACCATTGGTGGAGCTACTCGCTCCTCCTCATCTCTCTCTGCTGTTGCTGGCCATAGCACGCATAGGTTGGCCCCTCATCCTATATAGGTTGCCTCCTCTAACTCCAAGAACCACGATTGATCTAAAGCTAGATCATCTTGGCACAAACAACACCTGTGCATCTCAAAACAATATATGGTAGCCCTTCTTCTCAATCTCCGAGACTGAGAGTACACTCCTCTTGAGTTCCAACACCCATAACACATTTGACACCCTCAACACTTCTCCCGACTCCAACCAGAACGATACCGTACCAGATCCTTGTATTGCATGCTTGGTTCCCATACCAAGCTCTACACACAAATCTGAGTCAGTCTTCGTGAAGCTATCAAACAACTTTCGTGCACTTGGCATATGGCAAGAGGCTTTGCTATCCACCAACCAAGTCCCACTACTGGAAATTGTACTTGAAAGGGAAGAGACCAACAAGATCTCCCTCTGAAACCTGTCTGCAACCTCATCAACCTCTGCTGTTGATGCATGGTGCCTTCTGCCCTTTCCCTTCAAATGTGGACACTGTGAAGCATAATGACCATAATCATGACATTCAAAACACCTGATCTTACTAAGATCCTTCTTCCGTCTCGGTTCTGGAGATGCTTCTCTCTCGGGAGAAGCCCTTTTGCCAGGAGAACCTCTTCTGCCCTTCCTAGTGCCGGATGCAAGGGCTTGGTTCTCATCACTGCTGCTCTTTTGCATACCATTCCTGGACTCTAATCGAGTCTCCTCTTGGATACAATCAATCCGTAGTCTATCAAATCCTGACAACGTCTCATGTGCACAGATCCCCTGCACAAATGGTTCCCAAGATCCGGGAAGACCTCTCAATGCTACATTCACCAACTTAGTGTCCTCAACTGTCACATTAATGGTTGCAAGCTGATCACGGATCTGAGTTATCTTCATAAGGTAGTTTGACAACTGTGTCCTCATTGGTCATCTTATTAACTTGAAGCTGGTGCTTAAGTGTAACTTCCCGCCTGTATTCTCGTTTTGGTATAGACCTACCAAAGCATCATACATTTCCTTAGCAGACACCTTCTTAGCAATGTGAGGTATCAAGTGATCCTTTACAGATTCTAGCAACACCCGCTTGGCCTTTACTTCCTTTTTCTTGTGAGCTGCCAATTCATACGCATCAATAGGACTTGGAACCACACTCTCAACATACTCCTTGAGGTCGTTCTCCTCTAGTAGAAGAAGAACCCTAGCCGTCCAAGGCTGGAAGTTGGTTGCTCCTTCCAACCCGTCCTCAATCTTCAATGTTTTCACCATTTTGACCTTCCCAGAACAAAATAAGAAATCTGCAACAACCTATTGTACTTGCAGTAGCAAGTGTCTCAAAGATGATCCCCTTCTCTTCAAATCCCAAGCTCTGATTCCATGCCAATTTTCACGTGCATCTCTATGTGACTAATTTCATATCTGAAAATTACTTCCTAGTGATCAACCACTAACCCTAACTGTTATCATTGAACAATTTTACACTGAAATTATTGACTGAAAATTATAACAGTGGAAACAATCAAGATCAGAGATGAACCATCAATACACATGAGACACAAAATTTTTGTTCTGTAATTGTCAAATTCAGAATTTTTCTGAGGGCAAAACCAACCCTCCTTGCTGATACAAATTCACCAAAAATCGAGCACAACCTTGTCCTTTGAAAACCAAAATCAAGAAATCAAACCTCAGCAAAATCCCAGGAAAATTCCTCTGCCCACAGATTTGCTACAGCCACCTGTACGACTTGTTGAGGTTAGTCGTACAACTGCTGACGTCAGTGGTACAGACTGTTGTACCTGCCCGAAACACTGGCACATGCGGACTATTTTTCCTCTCCCACACGTGCGGACTGTCCCACGTGTGACTGTACGGTCTGTCGTACAGTTATGCTCACATGTGCGAGCTGTCTCCCTCACACGTGCGGCTCAACTCCTCTTTCTTCCTCACACGTGTGCCCTTCCTTGGCTAGGAAAGAAGTCTTCCTTGGTTGAACCATAAATAGAATATCCTCCTTGAAATCCTATGCCAGATTTGCCACAATTGCATAATTTCCCTTGCTGAAATTTGCAAGCTCCTAGCACAAGTGCACTCTCACTTATGCTAACTCCATAATGACAATGAAATTTGTCACAATCTCTCATTTCTTTTTATAGGAGTCTTCAGGCACCCCTTGTAAACTCAACAATTAATTAGAATATTTTATTCCTTTTTATGGGTGTGAAACCCCAACATAAACCCACAAAGCCCATCAACAAGTCCATGAGGCCCTAGCCTCATCCCAAGGGCGTTTTCATTAAAACAAAGGTGTAATCTGGTGCCAACAAAGATTCCCACATGCCTAACACCTTGGCCTCTTGCGGGAATGCCTCCCTATGCTACAAAAAACATCAACAGTTTTGTGACTATGCTAAATACAAGACACTAAGGATCCTCAAGCTGAAGAATACATGAAGTGAACTTTCATATTTATAGACTAGGGAAACAAAATATTTTAATCCTTTTCCCCAATTACAATAATAAATGCTTGAGGGTAATGAAACATAGCTAGGACTAACAATAATAGACATCACTTGGAACTAAGACATTAGGGTTGTCAAAATTTATCTTAGGACATGAATGATACAAAACTTCTAGCTTAGACTTGGGCTTGTGGAACTTTTAGGGCCTTTGTCTGGTCAAGGTCATACACCTTATCTGTCTATAAACTTTTAATACACCTTTTTCCTATCCAAGTGTGTATACCTCATGAGAGCTTTGGATTAGTGATACTGATTATTTTCTGTTTGAATTACCATTGCTTGAGTATGTTTTCTTGCATTATGAATCTTGATTCTCCATTGTAGGTTTTATATGCAACACAAACACAAAAGTCCTTTGTCAGTCTAAAAGAAGAATTTATAAGTAAGTTCTAAAAAACTTATATGCCAATATTTCTCTCCTGAAACATGCAATATGTTTGAGAAATTTGAGATGTGTCCTTTAACATGCAATATTACTGTTTATGGAATCCTGGATAGAGTGCATTCATTTTTATCTCGATGTTTTGGACCAAGCTAATGTGGTCCATCATCAGGAATGGTTTGTGAGGAGAGAATCTGATTACAGATTGTATTAATATGTTATTAAATAAAAAATAAATTAAATAGTTTTTTATCTAATTCTAATTCAAAGGGTCGTTCTAAATAAATTCTATTCTAAGATTTTATGCTGCTTGTTTTATTACTACTTGTTATAAAGTTCATTTTTGTCATGGATTAGTTTGAGAACTTTTAGTTTTTATGTAATATTCTATTTTGTCTTATACTTCTAGATTTGGGCAGGATCAAGAATAGAGAAGCTTTAACTTCTCTTATAACCTATCATATTGCAGGCTGAATCAATTAATGCGACGAATGAGTCTGTATTGGAGATTGCATTGGATCATGGTAAAACAGCAGGGTTAATTAAACCTCATGATCGAATTGTTGTATGCCAAAAAGTAGGGGACTCGGCGGTTGTTAAGATACTTGAGCTTGAAGATTAGTCTGATACAGAAGGCAGGTCTCATGTACAACATTTCCTTAGGTATATGCCAAATGTGGATAGTTATCTCTGAACAGTGAATTTTGAAGAGGTTTTAATTTGCATTTCAAATTCATCAGCAAAATTTTTCCTGATGAGATCAACCAATAATAAGCTGAATTCAGCATGGCAGTATGGTACACAAATTCACAAGTTTAATGAAACAAGTACTGCTTAGATCTTTTTCTAGTACGTATTATTTGATTTCATATGGATTTTATTCAGGAGCCTGTAATAGTGAAATTCTGAAAGGACTTTTACATAGATTAATTTGTTTTAGATGAAGATAGATGAAATTATGGACATATTAAGCTATATCCATAATTTACGAAATATTGATTGTGTGAACAAAAAGACTGAAATAAATGGTATAATTTTGTGACAAAATGAACAATCATTGTGTAATACAAGGAATGGAAATTGAGTGATTAATAGATTGGTTTTTATTAAAATCTTGAGTATTTTATTTTATTCCAAAGTAGTGCTATCTTTTTTAACTGAACTTGGGCTTTCTAAACATCTTACACTGATGAGCAAAGATGTTTTCAGAAGCGTGGGGCAGTGGAGAAAGACATTTCATTGGTTATTTTAAAACAGCAGCATCTGAATCATTTTATGGGTTTACAAAATCCCTTTGTAACAATCTGCCATTCTGAGTTTTGATACCTTACAAGGTTTTCTTCATGGCCTCTTGGGTAGAAACTTTTGAGTTGGAGTTGTTAGACTATAGCTCATGAGAATAATTCGTGTTTTGCCTTTGATAGAATGAAATTTGCTTGTGGGAGTCTGAAATCTGCATTGCTGAGATTTTAAAGCCTAAAAATAACTATGTAACTCGGAATTTGAAGTCTGAAAAGCCTATGATACAATATAAGTGGGTCAGGAATGAGGGAGAAGTTATTTTCACAATGCTTTGAGAGTTTTATATGGACATTCATTTATTTGTTTATTTCAAGGTTTTGCATGGTTCTTTGTGCTTTTTGCTCTTCAGCAAAGCCTGGTTCAACCTGTGTTAAATGGAAAAATTGAACGAATAGTTGACTGCATAGTGCACATGTCAAGGTCAGTTCTTGACAGTAACTGACACCACAGTAGCTGTTTTTCCAATACTGTTCCCTAGTCTACATCTAATCATTGTTAATAAGCCACATTCATGTTCTGGGTGAAATAAATTGGGACCTCAAAGAAAAGAATTTAAGCCTGTGTTGTAACTGACTCCACTGTGTTTAATAACCAGTGTAGATCCATCTTAAACCTCGATCTATCAAAGCACTGAGAGGGATCAAATTTCTTCAGTGGTTAAGATGGATTTATGCTGGTCTGATTTTTAGGATGTTGTCACGTACATATGTATATATGCATTTACTTACTTTTTATTTAATTTTTTTTGTTGTTGTCACGTAATGTTACGTGACAACATCTCCCCCATACTGGTCTGTAGAGCACCTTGCTACTCTTGGTGCAACCAGATTACTCTCTTTACTGGTAAATGGTGTCCTATAACTTACAGTATTCACTTTTGTCAACATTTTAGGCAGAGCAAATCTAGTTTACTAATACAACTAGAGGGATATAAAAAACAACTCAATATTTTCAGGTTGTGCCTACAATATTAGAATGTTGTGAAATTCAAAATATATATATCCATAGAGTAGGATAACAATCATCCAAAATCCCATCCTTCTTGGCAAACAATTCTGGCCAAAAATTGTGGTGCTTGCCATAGTTCCACCCAATCAATGTTCCAAGTCACATTTCCACCTGCCCCTAGGGGTTTTGACGGTCTCTGAATCAACCCAGAACCTTGAAATGCATCAACACAACTTGAATTTTCTCTTTGCCAGATTTTGGTGAGAATGGCAATTTCTGGTACATTTTGGATAATCCTTATAAAACACTAATATCGATGACTCTTGTCACGGCAGTTTGTTTAAATGGGCTGTTTCATTCATGAGCATTCTGAATGTGTTTTGACCTTGATTTCTCATTATCTTGCAGGGGCTGCTTGTTGCTATTAAGTATTTTGGTGTTGGGAATGTACTTAAGACCAGGACCTGGGCATACTTATGTAAGGTTGGTCTTGAGTTAGAAGGGTTGGTACTTATTTGTTAAAATGGTTGATAGTGAAAGGTCAACCCAATAAGATCACAATCAACCCTTATAGTGAAGGGTTGGTCTTGAAAGGTCAACCCAGAAAGGACTCGATTGGTCTTGAAAGGTGAACCCAGTAAGGACTCGATCAACCCTTTTAGCTAAGGATTGGCCTTGAAAGGTTTACCCAGTAAGGACTTGATCAACCCTTTTAGAGAAGGATTGGCCTTGAAAGGTCATTCTAGTATGACCCTGATCTACCCTTCTAGTGAAAGTTTACTCCTGATAGGTCACCCACCTCTGTTAGGTAAAGTCTTGAAAGGCCTTATTGGGATGGACATTGTTTGAGTAGACCTAGTTCAGGGAAGATTCAGGTCGGGTCTTTCTTGTTTGATTATCTCAACTCTATGTAAGGGATAACCTTGTAGCTATGGAAGGGTTTGAAAGGTCTTACCTCAACTTTCTGAAGGTTACTTATCCAAGCAAGCAATACAAAGTTCCACCTGCTATACAAAAGTGTGAGGACCTTGTGCGACGAGCTATACAAAGGTAAGGTCACTTGAAAGCTAGAAGGGTTTGTATTTGACCTTTTTTATGGTCAAGATTAGAGTATATATGGCACGAGCAGTTTTAAAAAATTTAGGCTGGAAAGGTGCCAGTGAGAGGTATAATTGAATGAACCTTGTGAATGCTTGCTCTCCTCTTTACATTACCAAAGGGAGAAAGTTTCATGTACTTTTGAGTAGTATACTCAATATTGTTAATATAAAAATGTCTATAGAAAGGGTTTTACATAAAGAAAACTAAAAAGACATTGGTATTTAAAATTATAAGAAAGTAAAAAAACTAAAAACAATGATTTTTACAAATAATTTTATTGTTATTCCACAACTACAATTATTTTCTAAATCTCTAAAATATAATTAGTAAATTTGCCGAATTTTAATTGTGAACATAATGGAAGATCAAGACAATATAACATGGTAAGGATATGTGATGCAATGCCAAAATAGATAATTTATTTACATCACATGGTGTTTGGATTATTGAGATCATATTTACGAAAGGATGTTGAGAACGATGAGCACAAGGTTACAATATTATGATTTCTTATTATACAAATAATGATTAAACATCAAATGGGTGTCGAAGATGATGACTATTAGATTGCAATTCTATGATCTCTTTAAGTTGTAATATTACGATCTCTTCTAATGAGTAAGCAATAGATGGTTGGGTCCTTGTTTCCAAAGGATTGGGAGGATAACATGGATTTTGCATGGCAGCAGGTCAAGATTTGTAGGAGGAATGTTTCTGATAGACCTCATTACTTCAGATATGGTTCCGGCAGCCCAAACCACGGGCACGAGGGTAGTTGCTTTGCCTTCTTCCAATTTGGGAAAAGTTGGGTTTTGGGGTTTTATCTTATGTTTATAGTAAGGGTAGTTGCTTTGCCTTCTTCCACTTTGTGAAAAGTTGGGTTTTGGGGTTTTATCTTATGTTTATAGTAAGGGTTGAAATTGAAAGTAAAATGTTTCTCTATCAAATGATTTGACCTAAGTCGTCCTATTGCTTTATCTCATCCTTGTGCACAGATTTTCTTGTAACATTTTCTTTCTACATTCTCTTGCTTTGCTTTTCCCAATGGTCTAGGGTTCGAATCCCTTGTGCTTAGTGAAGCAATGATGAATTCACGTGGAAAAATTGAAAGTTAACCAACACCGTGTCTTGTATGGCAACCTCGGGTGATGAGTTGTCTGTCTACATAGACGACCATTTCATCAACTATAATTTTTGTATTTTGTAAAGCTAATTGCCTTACAACAAATCATCTATATCAATGCATGCAAAACAATGACATGACATAGATGATTCACCATGTTATATCATAACATATAAAACATGGACATGATGTAAACTATTCACCATGTAAATTGTATTGCATGCCCCATTGGATCTATCCTAATTACATTACATAATAACTTCCATTCCATTTGTCATGTCCACTTTATAGCTAGGGGAGGGACACCAGTGGTGGTGCACCCTCATTTGCACTGCCAAATTGCCCACCTGGACATGCCCATGTGGCGTACGATAGTGCCCACGTGGGTTGAGCGTTGTCTTCCAGTGGTTGTATACAATTATTGGCATTGATTTATGCACCTAGTTCCTCCACTTCCCGATGATTCTCTCCCTCCTTTTCATTTTTTCTCAGGCCCAATAGTTTTGCATTCTCTCCACCCTGAAGTGGAGAAATATTGAGTAGGTTTCTCATTTTTATGATGAATATTTAATTAATAATAGATTCTTTATTAATGTTTTCCATTGTTAACAAACCACACTTATAGAGATTAAAAATCCACCTACAATTTATAAGAAATGTGTTGTATGTAATAAATAATCAATAGTTATTAGCTTGAATTCAAAAATACATTTTCAATAACACATAAAAATAATTATCACAATAAATTTAAATATAGTCAATGTCACTTATTTGTTGGGCATAGCTATGAAGTTTCATCCTTGTCATAAGTACACTTTCTCAATGGTTTATGCGCTGGTTGACTAAGATTTGGACCTTGTATCCAAATGGCAATAATGATGATCCAAGCTAAATACTATGGTAATTATCATGTACAAGAACCTATCATAGGGATACTGTTTTAAACACACCTACAGGGGCTAAAAAATAAATGTGTAAATTTAAGTAGAAAATTGCAAGCACAATTTTAAATGATGATTAATTACAATGCCATCATTTATAAAAAGGGAAAGAAATCCAGTTTTTTTTTTTTTTTTATTCTAATTTAAAGTAGTACGATGTGAGATTGTTAATCAAACATAGGTAGTACGTAGATTTAATGTGCCACTTGCAAAAGTATGCTCTTTACATGTAAGAGAATGGTTATGAATATACAAATTGCATTCTTGTTAGACACAATGATCATGCTTGTGTTATGCAATAGAGTCATAATAGATGGTAGTGCTTTCATTAATGAAAAACGTGAGTTATATAATGTACTCAACCTATGTGTGCCACCACCATTATCTTTTGAAACATACACATGAATGAACCATTGAATAGACTTTGCTCCATCTTTTTTGTCTTGTTTATTTTGCTTATATATGTGTGTAAACTGGATATGGTATCAAAGCCACATTGAAGAAGAATCATGGAAGGAGTGAAGGCGTTGAGTCCCCTCTATGATTAGAGAATACATCAAGGGACTAAAGAGTTCACAAAAGATGTTGGGCAGATTAAAAGAACAAGCCAACTAAAGAAGACACGTTTTGATTTATTAAAATAATGTTGAATTATTATTTATACTTCCTCAAGTTCGTAAACTTAGGAAAAAAAAATATTTGAGAAATTGTGTGTGGGGGAGAAAAGGGCATGTTAGGTTAAATTTTATTCCATCCTAGAATGCAAGTTGTTTGGATTTTAGAATACAAGGTTGAAATAATCAAAACAATGGTATTGGCTTGGAGAGGCCAATCCACACACTGATAGGGAAGAATATCTAATTCACAATCATAAAAGCCACATAATAGTAATTGTTTGTAACAAAGTCTTTATCACGAAACCCAAAAAGTGTTGGAAACAATTTCATTTACGGTTCAAGACACAGATTTTGAGGACATACTATTATAGAAAGTCTATATATTTTTTGAAATAACTATTTTTTAGTACTGGAATTTGAGATTAATGAATGTTATTTTTGGGCTTGATCAGGTGGTGAAAAAACTGTTATGTTGGATTGAAATTTTGAGGCATTTGGTGTCATTGCAACAATACAATTGTAATTGACATTATTGGTGTTTGGGATAATGGTAGCGTCATCAAAGTTGAGTTATGACATGTCAAAGATTAACCAAAAGTGATTGAGGTAATTCTTGCGACTAAAACTTTTTAGAGTTTTTGGTGCTTAATTCAATTTGGTGCTCGATAGAATGGCAGATCTTTCAAATATTATATTAGGACCCCAACGATTTAAAGGGAAAGAATTTAATACATGGAGCAATGAATGTTTGTTCAGTATATATGTATGTCTACACAAAATAGTCACATGCAAGCAATTACATAATGAAATGATTGTGGGTGCTTAAGTCATGTATGCCGAGAAGAATTAAGAAACATCAATGCTTATCTAGTTTTCAATGACTAATGAAATGCTAACATAATTAGGGATTTCTTCCTAAATAATTTTTTATTTTTAGTAAAAATTTAAGAACATGGTTTCCTTTAGGAACATTTGTTAAAATTACATATATTAGCAATCAATTGAAAGTGACCAATAGAATGTTTGAAGAAGAAAAATTGCTTATTGATAACTTTAAAAATCCCACTATCATCATTTAAATATTTTGTTAAAACTTTAAATATTGTCTATGAAGATATTGACAATTCATTTAAGTAGTTGGGTATCAAATTGTTGTAGGGAGATGTATGGAATAAACAATTTGGGAGTGATAGTAAGAATAAGGAATTGAAAATGACTTTTGCAACAAAATTCAAGGGAATAGGCAAGTCTAGCAAATAGAACGATGCCAACAAATATTTAGGGTTAGGTACTAATAAATTCAAAAAAATTATCAAATACTTTTCTTGTGGTAAGCTATGTCATATAAGTAAAGGTTGTAGGAAATGACTATGGAATGAAGAACACAAGTAGTCTAAAAAGTAGCATCAATTTGGAAAGAAACATGCCAATGTCCTTGAGAAAAGGAAGAGGAGGAATTCTATGCATTCATTGTAGGAAACAAGGGTTTAAAAAATTGCAACATTGATGACTAGTCTATTGATTCAGGAGCATCTAGGCATTTCCTTAACATGAAATATTGGTTCAATGTTCTTGTAGAAGATAAAATGAAGTCTAATATGGCGGTGTTTGGTAATGGAAGGGCATTGTCATAATCAAAATAAAAGGTAGGACATTGTAATTTATGAACATCTTCTATGTCCCTGATTTGGAGAAGAATTTAATCTATGGTAGTTGGATTACAAATATATATTTTTTTTAAATAAAAAAAGGAGGAGCCTGCTATAATATATTATCAAAAATCTGTATCAGAATGTACATAGTCAAGAGTCTGAGTCAACCAAAATGCTGTCGGAAACCGAAAACCAGCATAGATACATAGCAAAAACAACTATAAACTATTGGCATCTGTCCTGTCCGAAGGAAACCAGGACAGGTGCCTAAAGTCTAAAGGAAACAGTAACATAAAGCTAAAAACCATAGAACATGAAAAGCCTAGGTAATTGGTGACTTGTCATCTTCATTTGTCTTCCATGTGGAGCCTGCCGGGATGGCGAAGAACTGCGCACAGAGTGGACACTTTCGCCGAGCTGGAGCGCCAGAATAGGCATCGAGAAGCACGTCCAGGCRTTGGCCCATGATGAGTGCACGATGCTCCAGGTMAGCCATGTGGYCTCGGAGCTCAAACACCAAGGACAGGTGCTCCTCGCGGAGGAGAAAGCCATGCAAGTCACCACCTTCGTCGAGCGTTCTTTGCTTCTCGTCATCCTGCCCACCGCTCCTTTCTTCCATTCCCGGCGCACCTCCATCATCAAACGTAGCCTCCATGTCCTGCCAGGGAACCTCTTCCACAATGCAACCAGGAAAATCGACGTCCACACTCAAATTGTGTTGGCCATCCCCACTGCCAGACCTCCCTCTATCGCTCGACGCCTCCACTGTCGTCAGGTCCTCCAGCGTCAGGTCCTCCTCTATAATGCAAGCCGGGTACAATTGCTCGGTGCTATCCTCCAAATTGACGGTGTCCAGACTGCTACGACCAAAATCCTTCTCGGCTATGGTGGAGAGCAGAGCCTTCTCCTCGGCTCGAGCCTTCTGTCTCAACATAGAAGTAGCCATGACCAGAGCCCGTTCGAGCTGCTCTCTACGCTGTCGCTGCTCCTTGCGGGCGTACCAAGCCGAGCCACGACGTGGCGTACCTCGTTTCCTCGGCATATTGCAGAGCGCTCTCCCAGAGATACACACAGGCGAAAACCAATTGAGAACGCGGGCACCATCGACAATTCTCCACGGAGGGATGGTGTACCAGTGCGCAAGGAGCGCGGAGCTACACCAGCGTCTCCAAACGCAGAGCAGAGCCGAGGACAGAGCAAGAAAAAACCAATAATCCGACCGCATATCCCCATGACCGCCTTTAACAATACACTCATCAAGTTCGTAAATGCTCGCTCGCTCGAGGAGTCCTCCCATCGCAGAGCTGTTATGGCTATCCTGCATCCGTAATGCGGGTGTTAAATGGACAACCTCCAGCATTTAAGCCCTAGCTTAATTCTAAGCCATATGGCACGCTTTCGCCACATGTCACCCCATACGGGGAGTTGGATTACAAATATTAATTGCTCACACTTAGCGATTATTTTTGGTGTAACAAATGTATAGAATTGACAAAAAACATGACAAGATAGTTGCGTGGAAGAATAAGGTTTGTTTAAATTGATGGATGATGAAGATGCCAAAAAACACACCTTGATTTTCAAAATTGGATGAAAAAACAATATCCTTTGACATCAAAGGTATGGCCATCTAAATTTCCATTATCTTTCCACATTGACAAGGAAATATGGTGCATGATATACCATATATTCCAGAATAGAAGGGGGACACGTGTGAAGCTTGCCTTGAAGGAATAATTGTTGTTCAATGAAGGAAACACATACATACATTGGTGTTCTTAAACTAGTTCGTGTTGATATGTGTCATGTAATTCCAAGACACCATTGTTGGAGATATTACACACTTACTCACCTAGTAATTCTTTTTCCTATTTTTTAGGGATTTCTAGTCACCGAGAGGGTCTCCTATTTTTTAGGAGATTTCCTAAAAATTAGGGCACTTCCTATAAGGTAGGGTGCATGGTCACTTCAGTTAGGACTTCAGTTCAACCACAATTGATCTTATTTGACTAGTGGAAGGCCACTCATGCATCCATTTCCTAGATTTTAGGGCATGAGGGTGCACTTCCTTTGCATGAATGCACTATTATTGGTCTCCACACTTGTCACTCAGTTAAACTGTTTCCTCTTAAATAGTTAATTGAGACTAGCTAGTAGTTGACTCTCGTTACAGTGAGTTAATGTCCATATCTCTTTTACATCACTCCTATGGTGCATGGTGCATGTACACCATGAGATTGGTGCATGGACTCCCTAAGGCTGGCACATTATTTCTCTTGGACTACTTATATGTGTGTATTACTCATTATTCAACGAGTTGATGTCCATATCTCCTCTACATCACTCCTATGGCGCATGGTGCATGTACTCCATGGGATTGGCACATGGAATCCCTAAGACTGGCGCATTGTTTCTCTTGGACTACTTATATGTGTGTATTACTCATTATTCATGTGCAATAATACAATTAATTCTTTCTCTCAAGCTTATCTCTCTTTCTCTTTTATCTCTTGCAAGCTTTATGTGATTTTTCTACTAGCTAGATTCTCTATGACAAGTTTCATGTGAGTATTACTCATTATATGTGTGTATTACTCATTATTTATGTGCAATAATTAGGGCACTTCCTAAAAGGTAGGGTGCATGGTCACTTTAGTTAGGACTTCAGTTCAACCACAATTGATCTTAGTTGACTAGTGGAAGGCCACTCATGCATCCATTTCCTAGATTTTAGGTAATGAGGGTGCACTTCCTTTGCATGAATGCACTATTATTGGTCTCCACACTTGTCACTCAGTTAAATTGTTTCCTCTTAAACGATTAATTGAGACTAGCTAGTAGTTAAATCTCATTACAGTGAGTTAATGTCCATATCTCCTTTACATCACTCCTATGGCACCTGGTGCATGTACTCCATGAGATTGGCGCATGGACTCCCTAAGACTGACACATTGATTCTCTTGGACTACTTATATGTGTGTATTACTCATTATTCTACGAGTTAATGTCTATATCTCCTTTACATCACTCCTATGGCGCATGGTGCATGTACTCCATGAGATTGATGCATGGAATCCCTAAGAATGGCACATTGTTTCTCTTGGACTACTTATATGTGTGTATTACTCATTATTCATGTGCAATAATACAAATAATTCTTTCTCTCAAGCTTGTCTCTCTTTCTCTTTCTCTTTTCTTTCGCAAGCTTTATGTGATTTTTCTACTAGCTAGATTCTCTATGACAAGTTTCCACAAAACTATTGGATACATTTCTATTTTTGACACACTAATTCAGTGGGAGTTAACTAACTAGTTCTATGTTAGACTTTCTATTTTGACCATCACTATTATACATGCATGCATTTCTAAGGAAAACTAACTACTTGATTGTTTTTCTTAATTATGGAATGTTCTGCCCTATATATGAGTGTATTCCATTCATTCATTGTATAATATTGATCATATTGATCATCATGAATCAATCATTCATTCATTGATCAACTCATTGGAGTAGTGTGAATATATTTTCTCATTTTTCCATATTGAATCTCTCATCCTTTCTTGATAAACTCTGTTTGTACTTGCTTTAGGTAGATCTCCTTTGCAGATTTCGATGAAACATTGACATTGTATCAGAGCTACGCTGCTTGGAGCAAGCTAGACAAGCCAGAGAATAAGGAAAATCAGAGTTTCGACGAGAAAAATCCGTGGTAGTACCTTTCTGCAGTGGTTTCTCCCAAAATATTAACATTTTGAGGAAACGACCTTCAAGTGAAGTAAATCGACCCATTTTGCAAGTGGGTTTTCAACCGTTTGGAGAAATTCCTCACCGTTTGCTCCAAAAGGAAGCCGAAAGATCACCTCCTGATCCTAATACGAATCCGTGGTTGTACCTTTTTGCAGTGATTTCTCCCAAAATATAAACTTTCAGAGAAAACAACCCATGAAAGAAGGAAATCGACCCATTATGCAAGTGGGATTTTGTAACACACCCACGACGGGGCATAAAATTTTTCGCTTTTCTTAAAGGACAGATTCTCTATTCATGGTTTCTAATTTAGAAAGTCAGGGAACCAGTCCGACCTCCTGGTCAAGGATCTCCGATTTTGAAGCCAAACAACTCTCTGGCACCCTGATGGTCTCGCTTTGTAATTAAACGCAGACCCTTTTGACTTCTGGGTGCAGGTCTAATGGTACCCGCGACCTTCCCTTCGTGCTTGGGGAATCTCTGAGTTTGGGCGCTAGCCCCTTTTCTGATAAGCCCCTCCTTGAGGTGACCTTGGGCAATAACCTCATGCAAACACAAAATTGCGGGCGTGACCAAAGGCGGTTTGAAACCAAACTACCTTTCGACCCGCAATTCTCTTCGAGCCTCCACGTGTCCTTTCTTCAAAACCGTGGTTTGGATTGTGGCCCGCCCTCAACTTTTTAAAGTTCGCGCATCTTCGATCCTAGCAATGATACGAGACCGTCGATCTCATGATCTTGACAGTGCCTCTGAACTGACGGCTCAGATCTATCCCTTTCAAATCTGCGGATCAGATCTGTCCCCTTGCAAATCAACGACTGTGATTTTTTTCGGAATTCCGGACTTTGGAATTGTCAAGTCTCAAACTTTCCTTTATTTTGTACATCAATCTTCCAGAGTCGACGATTTGCAGACACCCTTCCTTCTCAATCAATGGCTCTGCCTCTGCTTTGGGGGTTTGACCTTTCAACTAAATCAACAGTCCAACGACCCCTTTGCTCAATCAATAGTCGAGATTTCCTTTGGGTCTCCGGACTTTTGAGATCTCAAATCTCAAACTTCACTTCCCCTCGAAGTA
>JASDQU010245108.1:293477-304288 GCA_032191745.1 Picea mariana
CTGGTTGTCCATCCACATCCATGATTCTATAATGAAAGGAAGAAGTGAAATATTTAGGGTATGGAATCCATAAGAAACTCCCTGGACCTAAGAGCTAAAGAAAAACATCAGGAAGAACATGAAGATTCCAAGAAAGAAAGAGAAGCCAAAACAACCAGTCACTGTATTAAGAATCACAAGATTACCAACTTGATATGAACTCACTAAAAGCAATCAAGAAGAGGAACTAGAAGTTGTGATGAAGAACAGTGTATGAAAGACTTATGAATGTAAGCATTGCGAGATCCATAACTAGAGGTTCTCCCATATGGAGGGAGAAGAGGATGATGATTGCTTGTAAACCAGACATACCTCTACATGAGCCATTATATCGTCCATAATTGACATCAGATGAATACAAAATCTGTTCTCCAGAGCAATTGAACAAAGAGCGTATGAAGAGAAACCTCAAGACTTTGAAGCATACTTGTATGTAGATGAAAGAAGATAACCTGGTGGAGAACCTCTAGTGCACAACAAAAGCGTGGTGAAGATTTTCTATAACAAAGATATTGTATCAAGATGATTACTCAGAAGATCAGATCTCATGATGACAGAAGAAGTGCCACATGGATATGTTCCAGTTTTCCAACAATGATATACCTTATTGATCAGAGCTACATGAATCCTTCAGAGAAAACCAGTGTTCTAGACTGAAATACATTTGAAATAAAGAATTGCATTATCCATGATGAAGTCCAGAAAGGAGAAAGTGGTTCTCCAATACATATCTCCACAGATGAGTATATAAGCATACATTTTGGTAAAGCTTTTGTCCAAGATGAAAGAGTTTGCGTACTCAAGCTGGAGCTCGTGGATACGACTTCCTTGTTGAAAAATGAAGAGATGAATCCCATGTTGGGAGGGAGCACTGATGTATTATTGATTGATGGATATGATGAGAAGATTCTTTCCAGTTCGGAAAGTGGATTAATATTTCTGATGGACAAACATTTTCCAGTTCGGAAAATGGTCCATATTGCTGATGTACCATAGACAACAACTTCCCATTGTGGTTAACATGGGGAGTGGTCTAGGGCAATCTCTCTTCTTGAGGGTTACTCAAGAAGACTGGCCTGCCTCACTGGACAATGAATTCCCATTGTAATTAACATGGGGAGTGGTCCGTTTTGGAGGTTGGTGCAGGACATACATTTCCTCTTGTGGTTAACATGGGAAATGGTTCAGACAATCATTCCTTAGGGAGGATTCATTCTCTCCAGGTTGCACTTTGTTTAGTGCTGGAGGAATGGCCCAGAGTGGGGAATGGTCCAGGTTCAACAATCAGGGACAAACATTCCTTAGGGAAAAATCATTCTCTCCAGGTTACACTTTGTCTAGTGTCAGAAGAATGGCCCAGGGTGGGGAATGGTCCAGGCTCATAAATTAGGACAATTATTCTTCCTTGCTTGAGAAGAATAGTCCAGATAGATAATCAATGATGTTTTACCTTCTGAGGGTAGATGCTCTTCCAATATCTCACAGATGTGAGTGGAAGAATGACCCAGATGATTCAGTTTATATCGTAACATTTTTTCTGTGCAGGTTGATATCATATGATTTTTATGAAGATTGTATGTCTCTAGAATAGTAGATGTATACTATTGTGATGGATGTGTTCCACTATTTGTGACTATATGTCACTGATCAAGTACCTGTGTGCTACTTGGTGTGATATTATACCACTAGATTGTAGTTGTGTACTACTATGGATAGACATAGTTGTGTTCTATTGAATGATATTGTTCCAATTGACTTGAAGACTATCATCAGTGTTGAAAATGATTATCAACTAGATGGATGATCAATGAACAGAGGTTTCCCAGACAGAAAATGGTTAAGAACATTTATTCTTTTAGATTACAAGAATGGTTCTTGTGTCACTCTATGGAGTGAGCATCATGTCTGATTACTCAAATAGAGTATGGTTCCGAGAGATGATGCAACTGATGACACTGATGGTGATGATGGTGCTCATGATCTAGTCATGAGATAGTATATACAACTATGTTGATTCTACTGGGTGAATGGTATGTTTGTGCTCAAGACCATTACCTATAATACCTCCCTAGCTAGGAGGGAGTGTTGATATTATGGTATCTGCAGGAGGTATTTACCTCCATGTGTAAACCTGATGAGAATAGAATACTCCGAGAAGCAATAAGAAACCATAATGAGTTGGATAATAACCCTAGAAGACATGTCGCCTCAAGAAGATAACTTGTATTAGGTTATTAGCCTCCAAGAGAAGAAGTAGACCAGAAGAAATAATATATACTGAACAGATAGATACCCAGAATGAGAAGTCAGCTGAGGCAGTTGGCCAAAATTACTATAAATACAGGAGGCTAGTCTTCATTCTGGCAGGAAGTCTCAGAATTGCAGAGCAACACTTGTGCACACTGCAGTGCCCAGTTTTGTGCGCATTGCAGTGCCCAGTTTTGTGCACAGGTTTGGAGGAGAGTTGCCATTGCAACTGCTGTAGATAGTAGATCACATTTGGCTTAGACTATCTCTTGGTTGGGGTTTGGAATATCTGATCAACTCTTGTTTGTGCGCTATCCTTGGGGAAATATGCACTACCCCTTGTTTGGATATCTAGCCTAGGGTTTTCTTCTGAAGTGATTCTCTGTCAAGGTTAAGGTTCTCGGAGGGTAGCTTCAACCTATGGTTGGGTGACAATAGCGATATTGTCAATGGTAAAACAAGCACATCCATTATATTCTAACATAAAGTACCAGAGAACCTGATTCCAACACTTGTCACTTGATAAGGTAACGAAGATAATAAGGAGTGTAAAGGACCTAGAAGTAAATAATCCCTTAGACATTTGAATATGGTCCCATGTAGAATAATAAGGGAGAAAGGAGAAATGCGCTAACATAATAACACAGGAAATATATAAGTCCATAGTCACAAAGGGAAGTGGATTGAAGGAAACACCTATCTACAAAATTTGAATATGGAAATCAATGATCCAGTTTAAATCACATACATGGATAAGCGCATGAATCTAGCCACCAATTGCACGCAGAGGAGAAAAAAATTATTTCCTTTATATTTGGTGCTTGAGAACTGTTACACCCATATAGTATGTTAGAGCTCTGTTTCATGGACATATTTAATCCCAAATGCACTGCAACGGTCCTTGGACACCTCATTACGGATTTGATGAGAAGTGAGTCAAATTATAAGCTTCCATAACTGTGGGCTGGCCTGGAAACCAATGCCAATTAATAATATGGTTCTTAATTAAAAGAGATTGAAAGAAGAACCAAGTTCACCCAATAAACTTAAATGATACTAGTAAAATAAGAAATTTGTTATTAAAATAACATAGTTGTTAATAAATGAAAGGGTGTGATGGATCATTATTAAAAGACACAATGGTTCAAATGTCATACCTTTTGGAATAGTATATAAACATAAAGGTATGGTGAAAGAAAAGTGTCTCTACAGTCCAGATCAGAAGATCAAAAGAAAAAACATAGTCCAAGAAGGAAAAATGAAGATACTTATGCAATGTGGGTGGAAGGGAGGAGCAAGGAAGGATTCATATCCTTTACTAAGTAAAGTGTGAAAACAAGGGAGTTGGTGCTTCCTAGGGTTGGTGTCCTAAAACAAGGGAGTTGGTGCTTCCTAGGTTTGGTGCCCTAAAACAAGGGAGTTGGTGCTTCCTAGGGTTGGTTCCCTGAAGCAGGGGATTTGTGTCTCCAAGAGTTCGTGCTCTAAAGAGGATTGGTGTCCTTCACAATCACATATTATTCTCTATAAACTTTTTAATTCTTGTTAAGTATATTTATAATTGGTTTTTAAATACAAGTCCATTGTTGATCTATTGTGATGATTAAAATAACATATTATTAATTTTTTAAAAAGGTAATACTGATTCATCCCCCCCTCTAAGTATTTCCAAAAATTGGTATCGAAGCGAAGTGCCTTCAACAAAATCTAATAACTCGAAGGTAGATCCTATAACGTTCCCCCGATCACCCGCAGGCTAGGGGACACCACTCCAGAGCACCCTCTCGTGCTCTGACACCAGCCGGTAACATTCCCAACCTTTAAAGGCCGGACCATGCTACTCTAGGGAAATTTTTTGTTCCCTTAGTGCAGAACATACGGTAACATACCCAGTAGTCAATTGAGCTATGCCACATACATTTACTCTTTAAACTGCATGCATCTAAAACATATACATACAACACTCTTGCAGAAGCTTTACATGTAAACATAAACAAACAATTACTTTATGTAACATACGAATTTTATACTGAAATAATAGTAACTACAAATATGCAACATCTACAAGGAATTACCCATAACATACATGCAATTATAATCACATATATGATAAACCGTAACATAGGCATGTAAATAAAAAAGAAGCATATCATTTTATCATACAATTGGTACTTATCTTAGAAATATTGTCACCAACTGCATATAGACCGTCCACGAACCTACCAGCCATAGACTACACTGTTCATCACTCTCAACAGTGAGTCACCCCCGAGCTGGGACTAAAATCCACCTAGGAAAAAGGGTTCCTATTCAGGCTAAGGCTCATGGGAAATAGGAAAGACTCCATCTCAAGTTCTCACCCAACTAACAACCTACAACCTCTCATTCCCCACATGCCTGTCCCACCCAAGGAAGTGTGCCCCTTATCTACTCAACAGTCCCTCGACTGCCCCACTTTTTCATCCAGGGCTTCAACAATAGGCTGGACCAGAAGTCTCAGAGCGCTGTAGCTACAGTTTAGCACCTTCGGGAATCAATCCCCAACAATTCTCTCGGTAAGATAATTGCTCACGGGCCTAAAAACCTGCTTCTTCAATTTCGCTCCAAGATAAACAGGTACACCAACCGAAAAGGGCTATGGGAACAAGCTCCAGAATGGTGAAATGGCTATCTCAAGGATAATAGAATGCATGAGTGAAAAAGGCCATGGAATCATTGACTGGATAACTGAGTGTGGAAAGAATCAATGTGAACTCTTCGTGGAAGTCCTTCTGCCAAAAGATCCCCCGAGTTGTTGGTAAGGTCTCTCCTAAAAATCCCCCCCCAAATGAGATAAGTTTCCCCACGATATGAATGCATGTCCCCAACTTGACACTTGTCATATCGAAAGTTACTTTGGTCCACTTGTCCCCAACTTTAGAACTTAGGATAAAATAATTATCCATTATGCTTTAGGAAATATTAATATAATGTTCCCTTGACTTTTGGCCCTCCCTTTCGCTAACTGGTGAAGTTCATTCCCCCATCTCTTTTATCGTTGTCAGTGTACGTGCAACGATGTATTTTATATTAATCATGAGTCATGTACAAAGTAGGCGCATTTATCTTTGACATCTAGGCGTTCCGACCTAATACCAAAACATAAGCATCTCATCTTATAACACTAGCCTATAACACATATCATATACACGAGGCTCGTTGTCCTCCATATTGCACGCACCTTAGTTACTGCACACGGTATCTTGGAATCTGCGTATTACATCATTTTACTATGCAGTTCATGCGCGCACTATGCCACAAGACATGCATTACCAAATGAGGTCAAAACAACTCACCAACTTAAGTACATTTATATTACATTTACAATTGGGTTCAACTGAGGGATATTACAATCCCCTCCCCTTATTTATGCATTGTCCTTAGTGCATCATACACCCATATATAACAAAGTTTTCAAAAATCTTCAAAAAGATGCAGGTATTCCGTTCGCATTGCATCTTCATGCTCCCAAGTAGCATCCTCAGGATCGTACTAGGTCCATTGAACCTTTACAAGCCCTATGGCTTGGTTCCGGAGTTGTTTGAATTTCTGGTCCAAAATGCACACTGGATGCACTTGAAAAGCGCCTTCTTGCTCCACCTGAATCACATTCCAATCAATAACATGATTAGCACCAGGTATATATTTCTTTAGAAATGATACATGGAAGACATTATGAACAAACATAGATGCAGGCAATACAATCATATAAGCAACTGGACCAATCCTCTCTAGGACTTCAAAAGGCCCACAAAATCTAGCTGCAATTTGGCGCAACTTCCCAACTTCAGGGAACTCCTATTAGCTTTCACTTGCAGGAAAACATGATCACCCACTTTGAATTCTCTGTGGGTTCTATTCTTATCGGCATAAATTTTCTATCTGTCTTGGGCAACTTTTAAATTTTTCTTAATTTTTGTCATCTGGTCCTCCATTTCCTTGAGCAACTTTGGCCCAACTACTGTCCTATCATTTGGGTTATCCCAACTCACTGGAGTATTGCACTTTCTATCGTAAAGTGCTTCAAATGGGCTCATCTTCAATGATGCATGATACCCATTGTTGTATGCGAATTCTACCAAGTGTAGGTAGTCTTCCCATTTCGATGCTTTGTCCATCACATACAGTCTCAATATATCTTCTATCACCCTGTTCACCCTTTCTGTCCGCCCATCAAAATNCCAAATGAGATAAGTTGCCCCACGATATGAATGCATGTCCCCAACTTGACACTTGTCATATCGGAAGTTACTTTGGTCCACTTGTCCCCAACTTTAGAACTTAGGATAAAATAATTATCCATTATGCTTTAGGAAATATTAATATAATGTTCCCTTGACTTTTGGCCCTCCCTTTCCCTAACTGGTGAAGTTCAGTCCCCCATCTCTTTTATCATGGTCAGTGTACGTGCAACGATGTATTTTATATTAATCATGAGTCATGTACAAAGTAGGCGCATTTCTCTTTGACATCTAGGCATTCCGACCTAATACCAAAACATAAGCATCTCAGCTTATAACACTAGCCTATAACACATATCATATACACGAGGCTTGTTGTCCTCCATATTGCACGCACCTTAGTTACTGCACACGGTATCTTGGAATCTGCGTATTACATCATTTTACTACGCAGTTCATGCGCGCACTGTGCCACAAGACATGCATTACCAAATGAGGTCAAAAAAACTCACCAACTTAAGTACATTTATATTACATTTACAATTGGGTTCAACTGAGGGATATTACAATCCCCTCCCCTTATTTATGCATTGTCCTTAGTGCATCATACACCCATATATAACAAAGTTTTCAAAAATATTCAAAAAGATGCAGGTATTCCGTTCGCATTGCATCTTCATGCTCCCAAGTAGCATCCTTAGGATCGTACTAGGTCCACTGAACCTTTACAAGCCCTATGGCTTGGTTCCGGAGTTGTTTGAATTTTTGGTCCAAAATGCACACTGGATGCACTTGAAAAGCGCCTTCTTGCTCCACCTGAATCACATTCCAATCAATAACATGATTAGCACCAGGTATATATTTATTTAGAAATGATACATGGAAGACATTATGAACAAACATAGATGCAGGCAATACAATCATATAAGCAACTGGACCAATCCTCTCTAGGACTTCAAAAGGCCCACAAAATCTAGTTGCAATTTGGCGCAACTTCCCAACTTCAGGGAACTCCTATTAGCTTTCACTTGTAGGAAAACATGATCACCCACTTTGAATTCTCTGTGGGTTCTATTCTTATCGGCATAAATTTTCTATCTGTCTTGGGCAACTTTTAAATTTTGCTTAATTTTTGTCATCTGGTCCTCCATTTCCCTGAGCAACTTTGGCCCAACTACTGTCCTATCATCTGGGTTATCCCAACTCACTGGAGTATTGCACTTTCTATCGTAAAGTGCTTCAAATGGGCTCATCTTCAATGATGCATGATACCCATTGTTGTATGCGAATTCTACCAAGTGTAGGTAGTCTTCCCATTTCGATGCTTTGCCCATCACATACAGTCTCAATATATCTTCTATCACCCTGTTCACCCTTTCTGTCTGCCCATCAAAATCAGGATGATAAGCTGTACTAAAGTTCAAATTCCTTCCGAATCCTTTGAACAATCCTTTCCATAAATTCGAGGTGAATCTCGGGTCTCTGTCGGATACAATTGTTTTAGGAATCCCATGCAATCGTGCCACTTCCTTCATCAAAATATCAACAACCTCTGCTGCCTTGTGCATAGTTTTCAGTGGAATAAAATGGGCAGCTTTCGTAAGCTTGTCCACCACCACCATGATCGAATCATGTAGCTTTCCCATTCTAGGAAATCCCGTAATAAAATCCATTGTCACCACTTCCCACTTCCATTCAGGAATGGTTAAAGGTTGCAGTAATCCTGTTGGGTGCCTATTCTTAGCTTTCACTTTTTGGCATTCCATACATCTAGCGATGTACTCGACGATCTCTTTCTTCATACCTAGCCAAAAGTAATGGCTCTTGATCGCTTCCATGGTTTTCTGATATCCAGGGTGCCTTGCATAAGGAACATTATGCATTTCATGCAAAATCATACGTTTCAAGTCCTAGACATTTGGAACAAAAATCCCGTTCTAGCGCAACAATATTCCATCTATTCCCAACTTATAATTATCCACCTTCTGAAGCATCTTACCTTGCTGTAGCATTGCTACCAATTCTTTGTACTGCAGATCTGCATTTGCAGCTTCCATATTTTTTCTTTTAATATCAGTTTGGTACATGCTAATGGCTGTAGCATGTAATTCACGCACCTTCCTGCTGAGTGTATCAGCCACTTTATTCTCTTTCCCCTTGATATACTTTATATCAAAGTCATATTTGCTTATAAATTCTAACCATTTTCTTTATCTAGCATTTAGATTTGGCTGATCAAATAAATATTTCAGACCATTGTGGTCTGTTCTTAGCTCAAACCTCTTTCCCATGAGGTAGTGTCTCCATTTCCTCAAGGCATGCACTATGGCTGCCAACTCCAAATCATGAGTGGCATAGTTTCTTTCATGATCCTTCAACTTCCTTGATTAGTAAAATATGACAAACCTGTTTTGATTGAGGAATCCACCAAGTCCTTAATTACATGCATTGATGCATACAATGAAGTCTTCTTCTGGGTCTACGATCCTTAATATTGGAGCACTTGTCAATAATTGTTTCAAGTGTTGAAAAATTTTCTCGCAATCCAGTGTCCACTGAAACTTCACTCCCTTTATTTGAAAATAAGTGATTGGGTGTGCAATCTTTGAGAATCTCTCAATGAATCTTCTGTAGTAGCCTGCGATACCCATGAATGATCTCACCTCTGCCACATTCTTCGGTGCTGACCATTCTCTAATGGCCTCTATCTTCTCAGGATCCACTGCTATCCCATTCTTTGAAATGATATGCCCCAAATAATGAATATGTTTCTGATAGAATGAGAACTTTCTCAATTTGGAATATAACTGACGCTCCCTTAATACTTGCAACACCATCCTCAAATTATGTTCATTCTCTTCTTCTGACTTGGAATATATAAGATTGTCATCCAAAAAGACAATGACAAACTTGTCCAAATATTCTCGGAAAACACCATTCATTAAGCACATGAAAACAACTGGTGCATTCGACAACCCAAATGGTACCACTGTGAACTCATAATGACCATACCTTGTCCTGAAGGTGGTCTTGCTAATATCTTCTTCTTTAATTCTTACCTGATGGTATCCAGATCTGAGATCTATCTTTGAAAATATCTTTGCACCCTTCAATTGATCAAAGAGGTCATCAATCCTTGGTAGAGGATACTTGTTCTTAACAGTCACTTTATTCAACTGTCTGAAGTCAATGAACAACCTTAGTGTTCCATATTTCTTTCCCACAAACAAGACTGGGGCACCCCAAGGTGACACGCTTGGGCATATATACCCCTTCTTCAGAAGTTCTTCAAGCTGCATTTGAAACTCCTTCAATTCTTGTGTACTCATTCTGTAAGGAGTCTTTGATACTAGCACTGCTCCAGCCGTCAAATTTATAGAGAAATCAATGTCTCTCCTTGGGGGTAGTCTAGGTATCTCCTTGAACACATCTTCAAAATCTTCCAGGATTGCATAATCTTCCAAATTTGGCACCTTATCTCTAGGTGTCTTTGCAAAATGAGTTGTAATTATTTGACATCTTTTTCTGTAACATTTCTTCAGCTGCAATGCTGTAATTTCTCTAATGGCTACTGCCCTAGGAATTCCCTGTACCTTCCTTAGTTTCCCTTCCTCATCTAGGAAAGTAAATGCTTTGTGGTGACAGTCTAAGAGAGTGTGATGTTGGTCCAACCAATCCATCCCAATTAGATAGTCATAGGAACCTAAAGGCAATATGTTTAAATCTGCCTTGGTGTTCAGTCCATTCATGTCTATGAGGCATGACTTAACCATCTCATTAAATTTTCTTCTGGCTCATGTAGTCAGTTGTACCAACCAGGATTTCCCATGCTTTCTTCTTGGTAATTGCAAACTTTCTACCATCTTAGGGTCTATATAACTATGAATATCTCCTGAATCAATTAAAATAGCAAGGGTTTGGTTGTTGATCATACCTTCCACTTCAATCATGTGGGACTGATACTCTACTTGCTTGTTGTTCAGGGCTGCATAAATCCTTGGCACATATCTTCCCATGTCATCCACTGTTTTAGCTCGCTGTACATTGTGAACAACCCTACCTTTTTTACCTCTGTGAGGACAATCTTTGAACCTATGGTCCCCTTTACAACCCCAACATTGCATAGGTGGTTGTCTTGGCCCTTGACTCCCTGTGTCAATCGTTCTGGGTTCTTTAGGCATTTGCTGTCCTTGTGGATTATTTCTGAAGAATGGTGGCTTAGCTCCCTTGTTCCTCTGATCCATCTTGAATTTCTTATTGTATTCCCAAGCCTTTTGGAAAGATGGCCTTACTTTCTGCTGATCATAT
>JASDQU010245108.1:394314-405637 GCA_032191745.1 Picea mariana
GACTTATATTGTAAAGGTATAATCTTTGTGTAATTAATAAAATAATTACATTTTCCTATCCCAATGATGGTGTCTTGAATACTTTTAATGGTTTATGCTTGACATTCTAACATCTAACCCTAACTTGTATATGGAATAGCATGTTTTCCTTTCTTTGTTTGTCAATATTTGGATGCAGGTCATCCTTGGGAGGAGGCGTGCAGTCAGTGGAAGTTCCAAGCACAAGGAGGTCATCACGAGACGTGGGATTAGAGGTATAGTTACCCAATTTCCCTTCTCTTTTATTTCTTTGTACTAGTTTTGGTATGTTTGGGGTAGTATAGAGAATTAATTAGCTTTTAGATGGTTATTTCCTCTACCTACATTTTGAACCTTGGTGTAGATAAAAGGGGGGGTTTTCCTGCTAGAAGAACTGGCAACCATACTGGGGATAGCCTCTAGGGTTTTTTTGGGGTATTTTGGGTTGTCTGATTGGTTTTTCTACCTTTCTAGTTTCTTTCAAGTTGTCTGAATCTTTTAAGGGATTCATATCACCTTCAAGTGCCATACCAGTTGTCTCTACCCTGTAAGATTGTCTGTTCTTTTATTTGTTTTTGAAGAAATGAAAAGGTGTATGTACCCTGCCTTGAGTCATCCCACATACATACATGCTCTACTCAATAAACAACCCGCGTACATACACAGGCTACTGAAGCAACAAACAACATCTCTGGTTCAGGAAATTGTTTTAAAAGAGGAAGCCAACCTCTTTCCTGATTGAGGTTTATACTTCTCATTGTTTCTTGATTTAGTTCAAAGCCTATGTTTTACATCCATATCCTAGGTTAGAATTCAGTTTACATGTCTTCTTGGTCTTTCATGAATCGTGTATTCATCAATTTATTTTAGCATCTTTTGTTATTTCTTCTTTGATTGGAAGAAAAAAAAAACTTGGTTTTTTAGGTCTCTTTCTTTCTTTGCATTTTCTTTGCATTGTTATTTGAAAAAGAAAAAGAAATTAGCATAGTGTTGTGTTTTCTTCTCATCTTGAAATCATTTCAAAAGAAAAATAAGAAAGATAATCCTTCTTTGCTAGTGTTCTTATAAGTTTCATTTTTCGCAAGAGTCTTAACAACATCAATTGCACTATCACACCCTTTTATGTAAATCAAGCCTTTAAAAAGAATGCTTAATCTAAAATACACTAGACGTTTTTGTTTGTAGGGTCAACCAACTAGTTTAGGGTTTTAGGGTCTTGAATTAGGTTGGAGAGGAAACTCTTCAAGGCTGTTAAATCAAAAATTAGAGTCTGAGTTAGGGAGTGTTTAAGTCCAGTGTCGTAAAATTTATCCGGGACCCCTGTCTAACATAGGGGATAAACACGAGGTCGTGTGAGGAAAGGTAGCAGAGATAACCCCTCCAAAGTTAGACTGAACGTAGTGGGGAACTCATATTGAGGGTTTGTCTCGAGAGTAACACCAACTACATTTTCCTACAAATATTTGTAGACCTCGAATCCATTCGAGATCCTCTGTTGTCTTATGTACCATTTTATTTCGATACCCTTGATAGGCTTCGGACTTGTTATCCTTCTCATTGTGATCTGCCCGACTTTCGATTGTACCTTCCTGGTGACTAACTACGAGATGGCAACCTAGTTGCCCATATTCTAAGGACTTACACAAGTGACTGCGGGGGTATACCACAGTACCTAGGGTAGACATCGGATCACACTTCGTGGATTATACCCAGAGGGTTCTTCCATGTTCAATTTGCACTTACACCGGTTAGTTTCTCTAGTGTTGATTGGTGTAACTGTCCTTCCTACTAGATAGTCATCTGCTTGATTTCCCTTTAGGAGATTTTAGTGTGTGCTATGTGCTCCCTAGTTTTCCATAGTGAGTTATTCAGTCATTACTTTGGGTCTAAAACCTAAGGTGGTAAACCACCCACTCTATCGGTCATGAGGACTTTTCGGTCTTCCACTTAGAAATGTGGAGTTGCCTCTTTATAGGTGTTATTTTTTATAACACTAGTTCACCATAGTTAGTGTGTAAGACTTTTACGGACTTGAACAATCCTGCAAGGAGAGAACCTATGCATAAGATCTTCATGGCTGAATTTCCCAATGATACCAACCAAGGAACCCCTTCGCAAGGGGATTCTTGTGCTTTTCCTTTCTTCAAAAACATTGGTGTCCCTTTGATGGCCATTTTGTACATTCGTGGGTTGAATGTGGGACTACCAGTTTGGTTGGGTACCATTCAAAATGTCCTGAATGCTCTTGATGCTTCCCAGTTAAGAACCTTATGTCATGTGCACCATGTTGATGTTTGTTCATCAACAAATTCTTCTCCTCCTCCTTCTCCCATCTCTGGTGAAAGTATAGTTACTAGTAACCGGAAGTCTAAACGATATAGAAAGAGGAACAATAGGAAGAAGAAATCACCAACCTCTATGAGTCATGTTGGAGATGGGTACTAAACCTCTGCTAGTCATGTTGAAGACCAACAACCAACCCCTACAAGTCATGTTGGGGGCATGCACCTAGCCTCTACAAGTCATGCTGGGGGAAAAAGTCCAGTCACTGCTAGTCATACTGGCAATACATCTGTAGTCTCTGTGAGTCATATTATCGACCAATCACCAACCTCTGCAATTCATGTTGGAGATGTGCAACCAACTACTGCTAGTCATTTTGGGGGAATTGATTCTGTTGATAAACCTATATGGATAGGACATAAGCCTAAGTTCCCTTGTAATTTTTGCAAGGGAGATAACCTTACTCATCTGTGCCCTGGCATTCCAGAGGTGCAAATATTGTGGTCCCTATCTACAAGCTCTTCTGATTATGAGTCTTCTGAGGTTTCCTCACAGCCTATTCATCTAGTGGTTGATGAAGTGGTCACACCGATGCAATATTTGGTTGATCCCACTCTTCTCTTAGAGATTTTCGAGTGATCCAGGTGGATATTAGTGGCCACCCACCTTTTTTGACTCGCTCAAAACAGTTTTCTGACAATTTTGGCAATTTACTATTTTTAGCAGTTTTTAACTTCCAGGGCCATTTTAAGGGCCCAAATGAAGGTTTTTCTAGATTGAGTTTCTCAATAATATCTAAAGGCATGATTGAGCCCCCAAAATTAATATCCTCGATGACACCTTTCCAGTGAGCTATCATACGCCTAAAACGGAGATCGTATGCAAACATTAAAACCCTGGGAAGTTGATGTACTAACTTACCCAAACGGGGCCCACATGACTTTTGGCGCTTCATCTCCTAGGGTTAGGTTTTTGTATGTCTAGGGTTTTTGGAATTATTTTTTATTGTAAAAATGCCTTTGAAGCCTCATTCTAATCATCTTCTTGCGAATGTGAGTAGCCGTCACATCTCTTCTCAGAGATAAGTTGTCACCATTCTAGCGAGTCTTTCACTTTGTATTTTACAGTCTCTATACATTTATTTCATGAATAGAAATTGTGTATTACTGTATACATGTGTTTATGGTTGCATCTCTGATATATTTTTGTTATATTATTGAATATATGTGATATCTCTGTGCATTTCTTTATTATAGCTTCGTTCTTATTTTGTGTCGAAAATAATCCAGATCAGTGTTATCGGAGCAAGCTACTCTTGATCATTTTTTCAGTGCATGTCCACGACGAGGTCTGAGTATAGAAAGTTGGGTCTCGATCTTGTCTCTCTTGAAGACAATTTCTCTCGCACACCCAAGAAACCCTCAATGGTGGAAGAAAAGAAAAACGACAGAGCAGACGATCCTATCAATCTATTTCTTGAGCAAGCTCTCACGCGATAGAGGGACGAAATAATGGAGAATTTTTCCCACATCCTTCAACGCCTGCCAATAATAGCAAGCGCATCTTCATCAAGCGGCCACTTTAGAGGCACCTTGCCTTTCAAGGTACAAGTTAATTTAGATATTCTTGTATTTGAAGGATAGATAGACGCAAAATCCCTAGAAAAATGGTTAACTCTGCTAGAAGGTTATTTCTCTGTTCACAATTTTTTCGACAAAGAAAATATCACCTTCGCACTCCTTAAATATCCCCCTCATGTCAAACATTGGTGGGAAACTTATTGGGAGAAAAGTTCCACAGAAAATTTTGGAATATACGGGGTTGAGCCCACTTGGGATTTTTTTGTGGATGTGGTAAAGGAACAGTATTACCCTGTTGGCAACTATGATGACCAGTACATGAATGGACCACACTACAGAAAAAAAGGGTCCAAGCAGTTCTGGAGTTCACCAATACCTTCCATACCTTGTGCACCAAGTTGGGTATCAAAGACTCTGAACAACATTTGGTTCTGAAATACTGTGGGGCTCCACACAGATACATCCAAACTAAAATGGATTTTCTGGACATCTCATCACTCGATATTGCTTATTGATATGCTGTTAAAATCAAGCAGAAATTTAAGCACCAGAACAAACGGGATTTTGGGTCTGCAAATCCGCAACAACCGAAGTATGACAAGGAAATCCCTAACAAACAGTCTCCCGGAAACCAGTCTAAGACACGGGAAAAGAAGGGTCACGAGAAGACAAAGAAGGACACCGAAAAATGGTGCAATTTCCACAAAATCCCCTAGCACAACACCAATGAATGTTGCTCAAAATAGTCATTGGTGGTCGAGATCAAAGACAAGGAGTCTATCACCGATTAATGATCTGATTATGAAAATACTAGTAAAGGACAGATCATTGACGCAGCCCCACTGCTATTATCATGACCACAAAAATTCAACCAGAAGAACCAACAGATTCTGAAGAGGGGGAGCACTTTTTTCATTCACAAATGTGGGTGAAGGGGACCCCATTGCATTTTATTGTTGATAGCAGAAGCCAGAAGAACCTCATCTCAACAGAGGTCATCATACAGTTGGGATTGTCGACAACACCACACCCACATCCATACAACATCGGGTCACTTCGCCAAGGACAAGATCTCCATGTCAGCTCGCAATATCAATTGCCATACGACATCCAACCCTTCAAGGATGAGGTATTATGTGATGTTTCCCCATTGGATGTCTATGATGTTCTCTTGGGCTAGCCATATATGTGGAAGCGCCATGTGGTTTATGAGTCTTGACCTAGTAGTGTCATTGTTACTTTGGGGGCTCATCTCTACAAAATACTAGAGGTAGTTCTGACTACTGTTCCACCTAAAAAGTGTCACAAGGTAGTATCTGATACTTCAAAATTCATCTTCTTCACAATCTGTTCAAAAGGGGAACAAAAGGACACTGCAACCACTACAGCCTCGCCCCCTGCACCTTCTATCCAACAGAAGCAGGTCGAAAAGGTTGCAGAAAATTGAAAATATTCCTTATACACACCATCCTCTCATGTAAATTGACTTGTTGAAAAACCTCAGCTTCAATAGGTTCATGACAGAATTCCACAAACTAAGCAGTGCGACGTCTCCAACAATACAAGCAGCTCACCAAGATGCACATTCAGCAAGCGCTTTTCCCTCTCCCACGGGAACTCAACGCAATGGAGACCATTTCTTCCTAAGGAGGGAGGATTGATCCAGGCAGATATCAGTGGCCACCCACCTTTTTTGATTGGCTCAAAACCATTTTCTAGCAATATTGGCAATTTACTATTTTTAGCAGTTTTTAACTTTTGAGGCCATTTTGAGGGCCCAAATGAAGGTTTTCCGATATCGAGTTTCTCACTAATATAAAAATGCATGATTTATCCCCCAAAATGAATCTCCTCGATGATACCTTTCCAACAAGCTATCATACGCCTAAAACGGAGATCGTATGCAAAAGTTACGACCGCATGAAGTTGATGTATGAACTTACCCAAACGGGGCCCACATGAATTTTGGTGCTTCATCTCCTAGGGTTAGTTTCTTGGATGTCTAGGGATTTTATCATTCCTTTTTATTGTAAAAATGCCTTCATAGCCTCATTCTAAGCATCTTCTTTCGAATGCAAGTAGTCGTCGCATCTCTTCTCAAAGATAAGCTGCCACCATTCTATCGAGTCTTTCACTCTGTATTTTACAGTCTTTGTACATTTATTTCATTAATATAAATCATGTATTATGGTTGCATCTCTGATATATTTCTATTATATTATTGAATATCTTCGATATCTTTGTGCATTTATTTATTATATCTCCATTCTCATTTCGTGTCGAAAATAATTTGGATCAATGGTATCAGAGCAGACTTCTCTTGATCATTTTTTCAGTGCATGTCCACGACGAGGTCCAAGTATAGCAAGTTGGGTATCGAGCTTGTCTCTCTTGAATGCAATCTCTCTCGCACACCCAAGAAACCTTCAATGGCAGAAGAAAATAAAAATGACGGAGCAGATGATCATATCAATCTGTTGCTGGAGCATGCTCTCACGCAACAGAGGGATGAAATGATGGAGAATTTTGCCCACATCCTTCAACGCCTGCCGATAAAAGTAGGTGCATCTTCATCAAGCGACAAATTTTGAGGCACCTCACCTTTCAAGGTACAAGTTAATTTTTCTATTCTTGTATTTGAAGGACAGATAGACGCAGAAGCCCTAGAAAAATGGTTAACTCTGCTAGAAGGTTATTTCTCTATTCACAATTTTTTCAACAAAGAAAAGATCACCTTCGCACTCCTTAAATCTCTCCCTCATGTCAAGCATTGGTGGGAAACTTACTGGGGGCAAAGTTCCACGTAAGAGTCTAGAATATATGGAGCCGAGCCCACTTGGGAATTTTTTGTGGATGCAGTAAAGGAACAATATTACCATGTTGGCAACTATGAGGACCAGTACATGAGATGGACCACACTACAGCAAGAGAGGGGCCAAGAAGTTCCAGAGTTCACCAATACCTTCCATACCTTGCGCACAAGGTTTGGTATCAAAGACTCCGAACGACATTTGGTTCTGAAATACCGTGGGGCTCTACACAGATATATCCAAATTGAAATGGATTTTTTGGACATCTCATCACTCGGTGTTGCTTATCGATATGTTGTTAAAATCGACCAGAAATTTAAGCACCGGAACAAATCAGATTTTGGGTCTGCAAATCCACAACAACTGAAGTATGACAAAGACGACCCTAACAAATAGTCTCCCGGAAACCAGTCCAAGACATAGGAAAAGAAGGGTCACGGGAAGACAAATAAGGACACTGAAAAATGGTTTGATTTCCACAAAATCCCCTGGCACAACACCGATGAATGTCACTCAAAATAGTCATTGGTGGCTGAGATCGAAGACAAGGAGCCGATCACCAAATCAGAATCTGATTCTAAAAATACTGGTAAAGGACAGATCATTGATGCAGACCCCACTGCTATTATCCCGACCACAACAATTCAACCAGAAGAACCAATAGATCATGAAGAGGGGGAGCACCTTTTTCATTCACAAATGTGGGTGAAGGGGACCCCGTTGCATTTTATTGTTGATAGAGGAAGCCAGAAGAACCTCATCTCAGTAGAGGTCGTCAAATAGTTGGGATTGTCAACAAAACCACACCCAGAGCCATACAACATCAGGTGGCTTCGCCAAGGACAAGATCTTCGTGTCAGCCAACAATGTCGATTGTCATATGACATCCATCCCTTCAAGGGTGAGGTATTATGTTATGTTTCCCCACTGGACGTCTGTGATGTTCTCTTGGGTTAGCCATATATGTGGAAGCACCATGCGGTTTATGAGTCTCAACCCCGTAATGTCATTTTTACTTTGGGGGGTCATCTCTACAGAATACCAGAGGTAGTTCCAACTACTGTTCCACCTAAAAAGTGTCGCAAGGTAGTATCTCATACTGTAAAATTCATCTTCTTCACAATCTGTTCATGACAGACTTCCACAAACTAAGCAGCGCGACATCTCCAGCAATACAAGCAGCTCACCAAGATGCAGATTTAGCAAGCACTTTTCCCTCTCCCCCGGGAACTCAATGTAATGGAGACCATTTCTTCCTAAGGAGGGAGGAATGATCTAGGTGGATATCGGTGGCCACCCACCCTTTCTGACAGGCTCAAAACAATTTTCTGGCAATTTTGGCAATTTACTATTTTTAGCAGTTTTTAACTTCTANGGCCCTAACAAATAGTCTCCCGGAAACCAGTCCAAGACACAGGAAAAGAAGGGTCACGGGAAGACAAAGAAGGACACCGGAAAATGGTGTGATTTCCACAAAATCCCCTGGCACAACACCGATGAATGTCACTCAAAATAGTCATTGGTGGTCGATATTAAAGACAAGGAGCCGATCACCGATTCAGAATATGATTCTGAAAATACTGGTAAAGGACAGATCATTGATGCAGACCCCACTGCTATTATCCCAACCACAACAATTCAACCAGAAGAACCAATAGATCATGAAGAGGGGGAGCACCTTTTTCATTCACAAATGTGGGTGAAGGGGACCCCGTTGCATTTTATTGTTGATAGAGGAAGCCAAAAGAACCTCATCTCAGCAGAGGTCATCAAATAGTTGGGATTGTCGACAAAACCACACCCGCAAACATACAACATCAGGTGGCTTCGCCAAGGACAAGATCTTCGTGTCAGCCAACAATGTCGATTGTCATATGACATCCATCCCTTCAAGGGTGAGGTATTATTTTGTTTTTCCCCACTGGACGTCTGTGATGTTCTCTTGGGTTAGCCATATATGTGGAAGCGCCATGCGGTTTATGAGTCTCAACCCCATAACGTCATTGTTACTTTGGGGGGTCATCTCTACAGAATACCAGAGGTAGTTCCAACTACTGTTCCACCTAAAAAGTGTCGCAAGGTAGTATCTCATACTATAAAATTCATCTTCTTCACAATCTATTCATGACAGACTTCCACAAACTAAGCAGCGCGACATCTCCAGCAATACAAGCAACTCACCAAGATGCAGATTTAGCAAGAACTTTTCCCTCTCCCCCGGGAACTCAATGCAATGGAGACCATTTCTTCCTAAGGAAGGAGGAATGATCCAGGTGGATATCAGTGGCCACCCACCCTTTCCGACAGGCTCAAAACAATTTTCTGGCAATTTTGGCAATTTACTATTTTTAGCAGTTTTTAACTTCTAGGGCCATTTTGAGGGCCCAAATGAAGGTTTTTCAAGATAGAGGTTCTCATTGATATATTAAGGTATGATTGAGCCCTCAAAATGAATCTCCTCAACAATAACTTTCCAACGAGATATCATACACCTAAAATGGAGATCGTATGCAAACGTTACGACCCCGGGAAGTTGATGTACTAACTTACCCAAACAGGGCCCACATGACTTTTGGTGCTTCATCTCCTAGGGTTAGGTTTTTGGATGTCTAGGGGTTTTTGCATTCCTTTTTATTGTAAAAAGGCCTTCAGAGCCTCATTCTAATCATCTTCTTGTGAATGCGAGTAGCCATCGTATCTCTTCTTAGAGATAAGCTGCCACCATTCTATCGAGTCTTTCACTCTGTATTTTACAGTCTCTATACATTTATTTCATTAATAGAAATCATGTATTACTGTATACCTGTGTTTATGTTTTCATATATGATATATTTATGTTATATTAATGAATATCTATGATATCTCTATGCATTTATTTATTATAGCTCCGTTCTCATTTCGTGCCGAAAATAATCTGGATCAGTGGTATCAGAGCAAGCTGCTCTTGATCCTTTTTTCAGTGCATGTCCCTGATGAGGTCCGAGTATAGAAATTTTGGTCTCGAGCTTGTCTCTCTTGAAGAAAATCGCTCTCGCACACCCAAGAAACCCTCAATGGTGGAAGAAAAGAAAAACGATGGAGCAGACGATCCTATCAATCTGTCGCTTGAGCAAGCTATCACGCGACAAAGGGACGAAATGATGGAGAATTTTTCCCACATCCTTCAACGCCTGCCAATAATAGCAGGCGCATCTTCATCGAGCAGCCACTTTGGAGGCACCTCACCTTTCAAGGTACAAGTTAATTTTGATATTCCTGTATTTGAAGGATAGATAGACGCAGAAGCCCTAGAAATATGGTTAACTCTGCTAGAATGTTATTTCTCAGTTCACAATTTTTTCGGCAAAGAAAATATCACATTTGCACTCTTAAAGCTCTATCTCATGTCAAACATTGGTGGGAAACTTACTGGGAGAAAATTTCCACAGAAGAGTCTGGAATATATGGGGCCGATCCCACTTGGGATTTTTTTGTGGATGCGGTAAAGGAAAAGTATTACCCTATTGGCAACTGTGAGGACCAGTACATGAGATGGACCACACTGTGGCAAGAGAGGGGCCAAGTGGTTTCGGAGTTCACCAATACCTTCCATACCTTGCACACCAAGTTGGGTATCAAATACTTTGAATGACATTTGGTTCTGAAATAGAGTGGGGCTCTACACAAATACATAAAAACTGAAATGGATTTTCTAGACATCTCATCACTCGATGTTGCTTATCGATATGCTGTTAAAATCGAGAAGAAATTTAAGAACCAGAACAAACTGGATTTTGGGTCTGCAAACCCGCAACAATTGTAGTATGACAAAGATGGCCCTAACAAACAGTGTCTCGGAAACAAGTCCAAGACACAGGAAAAGAAGGGTCACGGGAAGACAAAGAAGGACACCAGAAAATGGTGCGATTTCCACAAAATCCCCTGGCACAACACCGATGAATGCCGCTCAAAATAGTCATTGGTGGTCGAGATCAAAGACAAGGAGCCGATCACCAATTCAGAATCTGATTCTGAAAATACTAGTAAAGGACATATCATTGACGCAGACCCCACTGCTATTGTCACGACCACAACAATTCAACCAGAAGAACCAATAAATCCGGAAGAGGTGGAGCACCTTTTTCATTCACAATTGTGGGTGAAGGGGACCCCGTTGCATTTTATTCTTGATAGTGAAGGTCAGAAGAACCTCATCTCAGTAGAGGTCGTCAAATAGTTGGGATTGTCAACAACACCACACGCATAGCCATACAACATCAGGTGGCTTCACCAAGGATGAGATCTCTGTGTCAGCCAACAATGTCGATTGTCATACGACATCCAGCCCTTCAAGGATGAGGTATTATGTGATGTTTCCCCATTGGATGTCTGTGATGTTCTCTTGGGCCAGCCATATATGTGGAAGCGCCATGTGGTTTATGAGTCTCGACCCCTTCTCCTCATGTCAAACATTGGTGGGAAACTTACTGGGACCAAAGTTCCACAGAAGAGTCTGGAATATATGGGGCTGAGCCCACTTGGGATTTTTTTGTGGATGTGGTAAAGGAACAGTATTACCCTGTTGGAAACTATGAGGACCAGTACATGAGATGGTGATCCAGGTGGATATCGGTGGCCACCCACCTTCTCCAA
>JASDQU010245109.1:0-17838 GCA_032191745.1 Picea mariana
AAGAGCAGACCCTGGAATAAAAATAACAATTTAAACCAAAACCCACCTAAGTAATAGTTGGGTCTTCATAAAATTCTTGGGGCGATGACGAGGGTAATATTTAAAGTAAATCTAATAGTTTTAAGATTTTACAAAGAAGAAATTAATTCCTAACTTGTGGGAGAATGACATCACCTATATAGTATAACATAAAGAAAATTTATTAAATCACCATCCATCCCCTTAATTTCTCATTATTCCTCTTTTATGTTATACATCTACATTTCCCATATACATGTTTGTCATCACTTTAATCTCTCATTATCCTATATATATATATATATATATATATATATATATATATATATTAATGATAAATTTAAATGATGAATACATGCATGTAAATAGGAAAAAAATAAAAATAATATATATATATATATTATAAAAAAATTGTCGTGTATTCCATAATCTCTAATTTATAGAATAAAGAAAATTAATAATGGATTCTCTTTCCATTAATTTATTAGTCCCTACCGCCTCTACCATTAATAAAAAGTTACGAATGTAAAAATAAAATGAAAATATTAATTAGTGCTTTTACTTTTTGGTTTAAAAAAAAGAAAAGAGAGGGGATTAATGAAAATAGGGAAATTAAGTAATAAATGAAAGATAGACAATTAATAAGTTAAAGAATATAATTTTGGAGAAACATGGGGGATGAGTGACACTTGTAAGATAGAGAATTTTTAGGGGTTTTCATTAAAACTTAAGTTAAATGTGAATTAGGGCAAGGGGGGTCTCAAAACTCTATAAAAGAAAGATAAGTGAGGAAGATAGGGGGATGGGCTGTTATGTATGGTTATGCTGCCGAAATGGGGACTGGACTGATTGATTGTGAGGAGTTGGGATTTTCTCAGTTGTATTAGAGTGGTAGCTCAGCCATGGAGGTGAGCTGGGAAGCTAGGTATACTATCTAGACTGTGTGTGGCCCCTTTGCGGCTTGGGGGGATAAGGGGGAAGCAAAGTACCCCTAGCGTATGGCTGGGAGGTACCAGTGTAGTCTCTATGGTCGACGAGTGGGAGTGGCGCGGAGCAGGAGCGGCACGAAGCGCGGGAGTCATTTGAGGCAAGCGACATGGCAATGGTATGGTTTCTATTTTATTATAATAGAGTGCATTATGACTATGTTGGGATCGGAATAGCGGAGGCAAATGGATTGATCGACTGTTTTAATTATTTACTCAACGATTATAATTAAAAGTGTCGTAACTGTTGTTTGTATTTAATCTCTCAAGTGACAGGGTATTATTTGAAGCATTTATGTACAGGATTATAATTCATAGGTTTTGTGTAAGAATACAACTGATAAGCTATGAAAGGTCTTATCGATAAAGCCTTGGCAATACCCATGTTTCGGTATATAGTATTGATGATTAGTTCTGCGCTAACAGATATTACTTAATATTGTCTGAATGCCCATTTGAGTATCTTAAACGTCTGAATGTCTGAATGCCCATTTGATGATTATTTCTGTGCTAACAGAGATGTTTTAATATTGTTTTTCTTTCTTTGGTATACCCCTTGCCGGCATGGGGCTTGCGTTGATTTTTTTTTTATATGGAAGTCGATCTATCCCCGGATAAAATGCTCTGGTAATTGCCACCTTCAGACCACAACCATAGCTCGAGTGCCTGGCGATCGAGTCTTTAGTTGACTGCTTTTCATTTATGTTTTACCATTATGATTTACCCTTGCCGAACCGCCTTGGTTGGTGTGTGGGCTGCGAATTGTTTTTTTCTGTGTACTGATACCCCTTAGTATTGACTGCTGGATGACTTGATGACTGTGACCTACCTTTCTTGGTACGAGTCTATTGAACCCTGGGTAATAAGGAGACTATGTCATTGAACGCGAATGCGAGAGTGAGATGGTGTTGTTGAATGTGAATGCGAGAGAGAGTGGGGCAAGGAAGGGATTAGCATAATCGGTCTCTAAAAGCGAAGAAGAAGAAAAGCCTTGCCCCTTCATTTGGATTCGGGGTTTTTCTAAGCCAAGGATTGGCTTCTAGATTATTTTAAGTGCTGTGTTGTCCTCCTATGTTTAATTTAGGAAACAGAAGCCTTTACTATCATTCATTTATTCTGATGCTTGCACTTATGGAAGCATGTGTTGAAAAAAAACGAAGAGAGGGCTTGCCTGAGGAGTTTTTCATAGATTTAATTAACGCAACTGTTACGCTATTTGGAGTCAGAAGTGGAAGTTGAGAATGTGGTGGGTGGTTTCTACAGTTGTGGATATCTACAGAACTGTGGTTTGTTGAATGTGTCGTGTAGATTTATTCAATAATAGTTGGCCGAGCATAGCTAGAATGCTTGTTTGTTTTCTTTGATAGGTATGTAGAGAAGTGGATTTTGTGAGTTGTGTGTTCCTTATGGATGTTAAGACGATACCCATTCTGCCTCGCTCCTTCCACAGGGTTAGCCGAATAGCCCCCTAGTCTCTCCTCTATTCACCCTGCCTTCTCTTGTGTCAATTTTTTTTTTTCAAGCTTTGCAGTCTCACAAGCATATAATACTCTTTTTTTTTTTCTGCACTTGCATAGAAATTATTAAGTCAAGCCATTGGTCTTTAGGTTTTAGAGGGTGACTGTCGTTGGGATTTTAGGTTTTAAAGAGCGTGCTATACGGGGGAAATTTTCTGGGTTGACCCCTGGCTCTAACAGATTCCCTTTGGGGAGCACCAAATGAATAATGATGCCTGACATGCACCCACCGCCGTCAGTTGTCCCGTTGTTAAAATTTTGCTTGTGTATTTGGAAAAATTGCTATTATTGCGTTTCTTGTAGTTTGCTATTTTAAATTGCATTATTGCATTTCTTAATGGATGTGTTATTTGTTATAAATCTGAACATCTCTGTTGTTTAAATTATATTTCCAAATCTATAAATAAATTTGTTATATATGTTATGTAGTTTGCTATTTAAAATTCCATTTCCCCATGAATAGATATGTTATATATATTATATGTAGAGTAATGTTTATGGATTTGTTATATATGTTATATGTAGTGATGTTTATGGATTTGTTATGTGTGTTATATGGATTTTTCTAAATATCAGTCGGATGGGTTTAAATAAATATTGGGTATCGTGGCAACATAACTAGGTTATGGTTGTATTAAAAGTATTTTCTTCTTTACTTGGATATCGATCTATTATAATATGATGAATGTTTTAATATAAGTTGAGCATCGATTTAATACTTTCATTTTAATATAAGTTGGTTTAGTTAATATGATTGGGCATTGTTGGAGTTTGGGGATTATTGTTTAACTTAAATTGTAGTGGTGATTTATCACTGGTGGGGTTAGACTTTATGGTAGTGAATGGTTGTTAGACCTTAGATATCTTTTCACAATAAATTAATTGATGTCACTCATGCGCCTCAATTTAAGGGATGTTTAAACCAAGGTGGGTGATCAATTAAGTACTTAGATTACTTGCGTATCATTAATAATGCTATTCAGGCGATGATATGATGGGCCTCGACTTTGTTTCCTATTGTGCCTTGGAATAATCCTAATGATCCTCTTACGCCTTGAAATTAGTGTGGTTATATTACTTGCGCCTTGATTTAATGCTGATGTACGACTAGCTAAGTAGATTAACTCCCTTACATCATGAATAAGATGAGATTATTCTTGCCCCCTTCACTTGTTGACGTTGATTATGTTAAAGTTTAGCTCTTGTGCCATTCAATTGATGATGTGTGCTTAATTAAGTGATGTAGAGTCAAATGTGTTGATTCCCTTGTACACGCGCACACACACTTTTAAACGCACACACAAAAAAAAAATTGCACTAGTTACCAGAGTTGGGTCGTCGTAACGAGGAGGTCGTCATATGCTGGGCCACAGAATCACAGTAAGAAATCATGTGATAGATTTAGGCAATAGAGCCAAACTAAGGTTGTGTAATATACACTTTAGAAGTGAATTTAAAATGCTAAGGAAGTGGATCGAGGCCCAACAATTTCACTGTGGTTAGAGCATAAGGCAGAGCATAAAAATTTCAAGCCAGATGTATGTAGATTCACTTGTAAGAGGGACTGGACTATCCATCTCTAGTGGAAATTATCACCCAACCAAAAACACTGGGAAATATCCAAAACTAAAAACACAGATATATTGTTACCAACACAGACAGTCTAAGGATATCAACCAGTAGATGCTTAACCAACCTTTTAACTGATGTGAAATACAGATCAATAATAAAATCCATCATTTAACATTTAAAAAGAGAATCGTTGTCTCAAACACAATGGTAACCATTCACAAAGAAAGTGAAATATGAAACATTCAACATTTAATCAGTCAAAGAAGAGAGAAAATTCTGGGAAAGACGAAGGGGTAAAGTGCAGAGATAATCATCAAAAACATAGAGATACTCAACACTAGAAGGTACAAGGACTAATCATTCAGTGGAAAATCAATCGACATAGAGATAAGTAAGGGTAGACAGCTGGGCAAAAAAAATTATCCTCCACTCATCATCCATGCAAAGAAAAGTAGGTCATTAGAATCTATAGGTCTATTAACACCAAAGTGACGGCTGTCGATTCGGCTCCTGGACGACTGCTTAGGATTGGACTGATGATCTAGGGATAAGGACAGAAGATAAAGAACAATATCTTCATAATGATCAATAAAAAAAAAAAGAATAGTCATAGCAATCAGGGATTGGGTTGCCAAGGAAATCAATTCAAAAGCAACAAGCGTAAAGCTATGAAGACTTTAAGTTCTCGATTAAAAACGTTGAGTAAAAAAAATTTCTTTACACAATAGAAGTACAATAATGAAATCACAAGAACAATATTAATCTAGCATTCAAAACAAATGCATGCGTACCATAGCCCAAGCTGACAACTCCGAGTCGTTGTCCTGTGCCCACTCTGTCCAATTCCTGCTTGCCGACCGATGTGGCTTCACCAGTACCTTCTACTCAACGCTAGGGGTACTCTTCTTCCCCCTGAGACATCGAACCGCAAAGGGGCCACACACACTAAACCAAAGAACAACTAGCACCCAGCTCGCCTCAAAAGGTCGAGCTACTACTCGTTACTCGAGCTGGGTATGCCAACTCCGACAAGATAAGTCAGTCAAGACAGTAATTCCACAACGTAACGTTATTCATCTAGATTCGATCCATGGTCCTCCTCCTCCATCCTTTTTATAAAGTTTCTAAGTGATTTCTTTCCCAAATTCTCATTAATTTATTTTTCATTAATTTAATTCAGAAAAACCTCCCTTGTACACATGTCACCCATCCCCCTAGTTGCACTAGAAATTAATTTCATTAATTATTTAATTACTCCTATTTCCCTCACCCACCGAAAAACATTCCTAAAATCACTCCTTGGTGTCCTCATCTTTGCTTAGAAATTTTAAATGACTTACACCTTTACTAAATTCCTAGTTGAGTTCATAATTAGAAAGTTCTTAAAGGAAAGATTCCTTACTAAGTTAGTCACTTAGCTTTTTCCTTACGTTTCCCTTTTTCTTTATGTTTCCCCTTTTTCCCTTAGTTTCCTATTTCTTTTAAGTTTCCCTCTTTTCCCTTTTTATCTAAAACTCAAATTATCAAGTGTAGAAAACCACCTCTTTCTCTTTTTAATTAATAAATTTTAATTAACATATGTAGAAAAACAATCATTTTCTTTTTTTAAAAATTTAATCCCCCAAAGTAATTTGATTTTAATAAATTAATTAAATTTCTTATGCCCTTATTGTCACATGTTTAATTATGATTATTATGATTTTTTTTTTACCACAAGTCTCACTGAGACCTAGATTTTAATTTCCTAGGCCGGGACATTTTTATTAGGGAAATTGTTTTTAAATCTTACTTATCACGTCATTCATTTTAAGGTTGACTAGGTTTATTCACTCACCCGTTGAAATCATGATGTGCCCTTCAGGATGCACTAGGTGCTCCAAGGGTGCCACTCATATTTTTCCATTTTCCTTGCGTGACGTGCCCTTCAGGATGCACTATGTGCTCCAAGAGTGCCACTCGCCTCTTTCCATTTTCCTTATGTGATGTGCCCTTCAGGACGCACTACGTGCTCCAAGGGTGCCACTCGCCTCTTGACTGGCTTGGTAGACATCAAAAACCCCTGGATTCAATACACCACTAGGTGATCTTGTGTAAGAATAAGGGATTCTAAGGAATAAGGCCCCTGCTTTATTACGCGCACCTTAGAATCATCGTGAGCGACTGTCACAGTTTTCCCTCACGACATAGTGGGTATTCTCGAACTAGGTAATCGTTAACCTACAGTTCGAGTGATGATGAGAGTGCTAATAGGCTGTGGCAAGGCTATTGTCCACAACTCTCCCTCAAAGTCTCTGGTTGTCGTGGGTGACCCCTCTACTCCACATGTGAGTCTGGTCGCCAAGCTGTCGTTATCCTGCATCATCAACGAATCATGTCAGCAAAATAATCAATCATCATAACTTCTAATTAGATGTACACATGTCATATCTACAACAATCAAACTCCAATAGTCCACTCCTTGACTCAATCCGGAGTCCAAGGGGTTTCATCGATGCCTCTGCATCCTCGAGGTCCAAAGTCCTGCACACTTAAGAGAACCGAGTCAATAGCACCTGTCTATGTCAATACAACAAAATAACATGTCATCATATCCATAATGCCTCATAATCATAATAAAATGCCTAAATAGTGTAATAATCTAGATCACTTGCAAGCAAGTGTCCTCAAAGAATAAGTTGGCTCAGTGCACGCTAGAGCGGGATGTTACATACACCCCTCTTGGTATAAAATTTGTCCTGAATTTTCACAGTATAGAAGTGCCGAAATAATGTGTATCACAGTATTATAAGTTTATCTATCAAACAAAAATGGAAACTGCTGGCACATATCATATGCGTCCTCCCAGGTCACCGAGTGTGGACTATAGTTGTCCCACTGGACTTTGACCTGAACTACTGTTTGACATCGTAGTTGTCGAATGAAATGATCCAGGATACATATTGGCTCATCTATGAGCGCACCCTCATCCGATAAATGCAAGGAACTCATGTCAATAACATGTGTAGGATCACTAATACAATGTCTCAAAATAGATACGTGAAAAACATCGTGCATACGCCTCAAAGAATTAGACAAGGCTAGTCGATAGGCCACAGGCCCCTTCCTCTCCACAATCTTGAAAGGTACCATGAACCTAGAAGAGATTTTATCTCCCTTTCAAAACTTGTTTGAACTCTTATGTGGTTTTACCCGCAATAAGACTTGATCGCCAACTTCGTAACTATGGTTGACACGGTGTGCATCGACATAACTCCTTTGTTGAACTTACAATCCTTGATCCTTTGTTTTATTGTTTGCATTTGATCTTCCATTTCTTGGATTGCTTCTGGTCCCACCAAGACCCTATCCTCAAGTTGATCCCAACTCAAAGGCGTCCAACACGCTCGCCCATAAAGAAACTCGAAAGGCGCCATCTTAATGGTGCTTTGGTAACTGTTGTTATATGATAATTCTACTAGTGGCAAGAATTCTTCTCAACGCTTTTGTAAGTCCATCATGTAGATGTGCAACATGTCTTCCAAGACTTGGTTTGTTCATTCGGTCTGCCCATTTGTCTCAGGGTGATATGCAGTACTGAACTTAAGTTGGGTTCCCAAGGCCTCTTGGAAACTAGTCAAAAATCGTCCAGTAAACATTGACCCTCGATTGGATATAATCCTCTTAGGCATGCCATGCAACCTCGCCATCTCACTGATGAAAAATCTAGCTATGTCGGGTTCCTGATGCATCATATCCACAGGAATAAAATGATCACTCTTTGTCAGAGTATCGACTACCACAAAAATTAAGTCATGTCTCCTTATCGTAAGTGGAAATCCAACAATAAAATCCATCAAAATGACCTCCCATTTTGATTTCGGAATAGAGTGGGGTTGTAGTAGCCCTGCTGGATGTCTATATTCAGCCTTCACCTGCTGACATTATAGACATCTTGTCACATAGCTTACTATGTCTGACTTCATTCCTTTCCAGAAGAATAAGGATTTAACGTCTGCCCTCATCTTCATGACCCCTGGGTGAGCCATGTACACTGCCCCGTGAGCCTCATTTAGGATCAAACTTATCAACTCGTCGTTCGGTGGTATGTAAATTTGATTTTTTTAAATCTCAATAGTCCATCGTTGTCCAACGTAAATCCTTCAAATCTTGGTACCATCATTATGTTTTGTCTGATAAAATCCTTGACCTCTTTGTACCAGTCATCGTCGCACTATAAACTTAGAATCTTTTCATGTAGATTCATCTGAAGAGGAAACACCAAAAATATGCGTGGTCTCCAACTCAATGCATCTACCACTTGGTTCACTGTTCCTTTTATGTAAGTAATATCGAAATCGTACTCGCTAAGCAATTTCGACCAACGTCGTTGTCGCAAATTTAGGTCGCTTTGCATAAAGATGTGTTGTAATCCACAGTGGTTCATGTTTATTTCAATTTTTCGTCCAATAAGGTAGTGTCTCTCAACTCTCAAGGAATAAACAATGGCTAACAACTCCAAATCATGCGTCACATAGTTCTCCTCATGCCTTCTCAATTTCCTCTATATGTAAGCGATCACTCGACCGTCTTGCATCAAGACTCTGCCTAAGCCTTCCTTGGATGCGTCAGTGCATACCAAGAATTCCACATCCATGTCAGGGACCTTTAGTATCGGTGCTGTTGTCAATAGCTCCTTGAGCCTCTGAAATTCCTCCACACATTTCTCGATCCAAACAAACTTCTTGTTCTTCCTCTGCAATTCCATGATTGGATTTGCTATCTTCGAAAATCCCTCGACAAACCATCAATATTATCCTGCTAAACCCATGAAGCTACACACTTTCAGGACATTCATTCATGTAGGCCATTCCATAATAGCCTCAACCTTTACTGGATCCACGATGATACCTTCATCGAAAATGACATTCCCTAAGTAGTGAATCTTCGATTGGTAAAATGAGCATTTAGACAATCTCCCAAATAATTTGTTCTCTTGTAGACACTGTAGTATCAAGAGCAAGTGCTCTTTAGGATCCTCCATCATCTGAGAGTAAATCAAAATATCGTCAATGGATACTTGGATGAACTTATCCAAGTACTCGCGGAACACCCTGTTTATCAAACTCATAAATACCCCTGGGGCGTTCGTTAGTGAAAATGGTAAAACAATAAATCGTAATGTCCAAACCTCGTCTTAAAGGCGGTCTTAGGGACGTCATCCTAGTTGATTCGTAACTGGTGATACCCCGATCTCAATTCAATCTTTGAAAACACCGTCGCACCCTTCATCTGATCAAACAAATCATCAATCCTTGGAAATGGATATTGATTCTTGATCATTGCCTTTTTCAAATGACGGTAGTCAATGTAGAGTCTCCATGACCCATCCTTTTTTTGTATGAAAATAACAGGTGCACCCCATGGTGACACACTTGGACGTATAAGTCCCTGGTCTAGCAACTCCTTCAGTTTCATTCTCAACTCCTGTAACTTCGGGGTCGACATCCGCTAAGGCATTCTAGCTATCGGCTCAGTCCCTGGTTTTAGGTATATGGTAAACTCCAATTCCCGCTATGATGGCATCCTAGGTAATTCCTTCGAGAAGAGGTCCGCAAACTTTCTCACCATGGGAAGGTGTTCTAGACCTTTCAATACTCCCTTTTCATTTAACACAAGGATTGCATAAATCTTACACCCCTTGAGCATGATCTTTCGTAGCTGCAAGGGAGAGATGAAACTCAGGGAAAATCCCTAGTTCCGACCTAAAATCACGCATATCTGTCCCTCATCATTGACCAAGCTCAGCCATTTCATCTTACATTTGAGTATCACCTCATGCGATTCCAACCAGCCCATACCAATCACGACGTCATAAGATCCTAATATCGTGACGTATAGGTTGGCCCTAGTGAAAAACTCTCCCAAGTTAAGGGTATAGCTCGTAACCTTCCCTCCAACCTTCTGTTTGGCTATCGAATCCATCTCTACAAAGATAAACTCATCCTGTTTGACTTCCTTACCTTAATCCTTTTTAGTGTTGCACCTGAAATTAAACCCTCAGTAGGACCAGGATATTTCATAATACTAAGGGTCTGATCAATGACGGTAAGGAGTCTGCTGCTGAGGCACTGGTCACCGAGGTGTAGTGAAAGTGGATCCTCTTTGGAAGCCATGACTTCCTGGTGAAACTCTAGATGGTGTCTGATGTTGTTTTGCACCAGATGACACCTGCCCTGTGGGTGTTGCTGGAGTCCTGCTCTAAAACCTGCTAATAAGCTCCTCCTCTGCTATGATGGCCTTCTGAATGACCTCATGCAATATTTTAGGCATCAAAATCCTAACCTTTGCACGAATGCTGACATTAATGCCCAACACGAATTTGTTGACCTTAAGTTTCTCGGTATTCAAGTGCAGAGCATACCGAAGCAACCCCAAAAATAGGCCTCGTACTCAGGCACCATACGGTCGCCCTGTCGCAAGGCATTGAACTCATTGAGATGATGCTCATTGAATTCCTTAGAAATATACCTCTCCTAGAATCGTTCCTCGAACAATTCCCATGACACATCTTCGACGACCATGTTCAATTGTGGGAGGAGCATCTTCCACCATAAAAGAGAACTCCCCTTCAGTTGAAAGACTGCCATGCGGACCTTCATGCTGGAGGCTGTAACCACCAGGTGTGAAGCACAATACCTTTCTCTCCATCCATGCCTCGATGACTTAGCTGCCCACGACATTCGTAGACTTGAAAACTCATCCCTCCTGAGTTATCGATTAATGCTAACGGTACTAGCTAGGGCGTGTTACAGACCCTCACGGGTATAGGTTCCCTCACCTCATCTCAGTACAGATGGTGAATCAAGCCTTATGACAATCTCTGGAAGGACCTTATCAGACAATCATCATCCATTACGAAAATCAGTTCCAGCCCAAGGACTTGTTCCTCCCCTTGGGGTTTAGACTCTGAGGGAACGCACACTTTGAGAGGCATCACACCTCCTTCCATGACACTGTGTTGCGAGCCTCTGTGGCATCCTCTAATCGAGATCACTGTGTGGACACATTTAAATTTTCAAATAGAGCTCGATTAATAATCAAGGGTTTACCGCAGTGGAAATCCCCGCGATCCACAGTCCCAGGGTTGAACCAGCTCTGATACCATATGTAACACCCCCAAACATTACGACCACATGCGACGCTTATCAAGTGCAATTTTTTTTTTATATTTTTTTGTGTTTTATCAACATTATCTAACAAGAATCAAGGTGCATTTTGGTTCTTTTACTAGTTTTGTTTCAATGCCAACTGTTTTCCTTTTTATTTCAATACTCGATGGTTTGATTTTATTTTGCAAAACTCCATTAGCACTCTTGGTTCAGTTCCATGTCTCTATTCTTTAATCTAAGATTAATTTATTCACTCGTCATTTATTAATGTCCATTCTATGTATAATCTGTGTTGCCTTACACATATCCTTTATGGCCACCTACACCATAGGACACTGAAAGATTCAATGCCAACTACTCTATTGGTTGAGTGTTTTTGGTGGTTGACTATAATGAAATTGGTTTGTAACATGTTGAACTATTCAGTAGATTAATGGATACATCGATATAAGTGTATTCTCATGGAAATTAGTGAAACTTCTTGAATCATTATTATTAAAACATAAAGACAAACTTCGCTTAATTATCCTAATTCTCCTCATTAACAAAGACTCTTAGAAGCTCTTTCTTTGGTGTGGTTACAGTTACTTCTTTTACATTGCTTCTTTTAACAATTTTAAGATTATAATAATTAGGTAGATTTTGCACTCACAAGTTTCAATTAATCCCTTTTATGTAATGCTAGGAAGTCCAAGGACTATGTCCTTTTGGGATGCATTCAAATATTGAAGTAATCAACCATTTCGTCAAAATAGAGATAATTACATTTTTATTTTCTCTCTCTCTTTTTTTATTTCTTTTATCAACTATTTGTATTTAGTCGACCAATCTGGGTAAAATAGAAAACAATAAGGTTTAAATGGATCTATATTATTAAATGGTGTTCCTTAAAAATAAGTATGATTATAATGGATGGGTTATATAAAACTTTATTCTCAAGATTTTTGAAACATTGTTAAAATTTTGATAATCTTTTTACACATTTTTACAATTACCTTTATCCGACAACTGAGATCTGAAGATTTTGAGCGAAAAATAAACTGCCAATTTCCAATAAAACCCAATTAGGTAAAGGCCACATCTTTTTGAACAAGATTAAGATGACACGTGGTCAAGGATGACAAGCATCAAAAATTCGAGCATTTTTGAAAGTCACCTGACTCTCCTCCTTTCCCTCTCAATATTTAACGTCACCTATAAAATGACTACCTAAAGACTGAGAATAGATTTTTAAGTTTTCGATTTCCTCTCAGAATATTTGGAGCCTTTGTACATTCCAGTTGGAATACTAGAATCAAGGATGGAAATGTTTGCAAGGAATCATTTTTTCGAGGATGAAGATGAAGAGAGGTTGGAAAAGCCCCTCCATTACAGACTCACAGAAATCAGAGCCCCCAATTATTCTATTCTTAGTCATAAAGTAATAAAAAAATTAAAAACCAAAAATTGAAATTAACCGGATGGTTAATCTTGAGTAAATATAACTTTATACGGCAATATGAGAGCCATAGGATACACAACCAAGTGCGAGGAAAAGGAGTTTTTACAGTAAATCCTTTTTAAAAAAACCTTATTTAGCAAGATGAGAGCCATAAAATTATATCGAATCGTTGTCTGTACAAAGCACTTTCATTCCCACACATATGAATTTATTGTTAGTTAAAAACACTGTCCCATTAGCATTTCTATCTAAATAATAATGGCTATCAACAATAGGCTATCAATCAACAATCATTTATGGAAAATGTTGGGTAGACATCACTGAGTAATCAAGCGAATGCACCCTGACTGTGTAAAACTGAAATCATGGTAATTTAAGCGAAATCGCTATGTATTACAAGATGAAATCGTTGTCTCTACAATATAGATTCGTTATCTAAAAGTTACTAAATATCTGTGTAAGAAATGCCAAAAATTTCATGTGGTGAGTGTTGTGTAAAGGTTGTGTGCTGGGTCATAGAATCACAATAAGAAATCCTGTGATAGATCCACATAATAGAGCCAAACCAAGGCTGCATAATATACACTTTAGAAGTGAATTTAAAATGCTAAGGAAGTGGATCGAGGCCCAACAATTTTACCGTGGTTAGAGAATAAGGGAGAGCATAAAAATTTCAAGGCAGACATATGTAGATTCACTTGTAAGAGGGACGAGACTATCCATCTCTGCTGGAAATTATCACCCAACAAAAAATGATGGGAAAAATCCAGAACTAAAAACATAGACATATTGTTACCAACGTAGACAGACTAAGGATATCAACCAGTAGATGCTTAACCAACCTTTTAACTGATGTGAAATATGAATCAACAATAAAATCCATCGTTTAACATTTAAAAAAGAAATCGTTGTCTCAAACACAATGGTAACCATTCACAGAGAAAGAGCAAGATAAAACATTTAACATTTAAGCAGTCAAAGCAGAGAGAAAATTCTGGGAAGGACAAAGGGATAAAGCACAAAGATAATCATAAAAAACACAGAGACACTTAGCACAAGAAGGCACAAGGAATAATCATTCAACCACGAATCAATCGACGCAAAGATAAGTAAGGGTAGGCAACTAAGAAAAGAAAACTATCCTTCGCTCATCATCCACACACAGAAAAGTAGGGAATTATAATCTATAGGTCTATTAACACCAAAGGGACGACTGTCGATTTGGCTCCTGGCCAACTACTCAGACTTGGACTGATGATCTAGGGATAAGCACAGAAGATAAAACACAATCTCTTCATAATGATCAATAAAACAAAACAAAACAATCATAGAAATCAAGTATCGGGTTGCCAAGAAAATCAATTCAAAAGCAGTGAGCATAAAACTATGATGACTTTAAGTTCTCCATTAAAAATGATGAGTAAAACACATTTATTTACACAATAGAAGTACACTAATGAAAGTGCAAGAACAATATTAATCTACCATTCAAAATAAAGGCATGCGTACCATAGCCCAAGGTGACAACTCTGAGTCCTTGTCCTGTGCGTGCTACGTCCAGTTCCCACTTGCCGATTGATGTGACTTCATCGGTACCTCCCACCCAATGCTAGGGGTACTCTTCTTCCCCCTAAGCCCCCCAAGCTGCAAAGGGGCCACACACACTAACCCAAAGAACAACTAGCACCCAACTCACCTCGCAAGGTCGAGATACCACTCGTTACTCGAGCTAGGTATCCCAACTCCCACAAGATAAGTCAGTCAAGAAAAAAATTTTGCAGCGTAACATTACACATCTAGATTTCATCCATGGTCCTCCTCCTCGATCCTTTTTATAGAGTTTCTAAGTGATTTATTTCCCAAATTCCCATTTAATTTATTTTTATTAATTTAATTCAGAAAAACCACCCCCGTACACATGTCACCCATCCCCCTAGTTGCACCAAAAATTAATTTCATTAATTATTTAATTACTCCTATTTCCCTCACCCACCTAAAAGCATTCCTAAAATCACTCCTTGGTGTCCCCATATTCCTTTACACATTTTAAATGACTTACGCCTTTACTAAATTCCTAGTTGAGTTCATAATTAGAAAGTTCTTAAAGGCAAGATGCCTTACTAAGTTAGTCATTCAACTTTTTCCTTACGTTTCCCTTTTTCTTTATGTTTCCCCTTTTTCCTTTAGTTTCCTATTTATTTTAAGTTTCCCTCTTTTCCCTTTTTATCTAAAACTCGAACTAGCAAGTGTAGAAAAACCACCTCTTTCTCTTTTTAATTAATAAAATTTAATTAACATATGTAGAAAAACAATCATTTCCTTTTAAAAAAAAATTAATCCCCCAAAGTAATTTGATTTTAATAAATTAATTGAATTTCTTACCCCCTTCTCGTCACATGTTTAATTATTATTATTATTATTATTATTACCATAAGTATCATTTAGAATTAGATTTTAATTTCCTAGGCTGGGTGACATTTGTATTAGGGAAATTGTTTTTAAATCTTACTTATCATGTCATTCATTTTAAGGCCGACTAGGTTTATTCACTCACCCGTTGAAATTGCGGTATGCCCTTCAGGATTCACTAGGTGCTCCAAGGGTGCCACTCGCCTTTTTTTATTTTCCTTGCGCGACATGCCCTTCAGGACACACTACATGCTCCAAGGGTGCCACTCGCCTCTTTCCATTTTCCTTGTGCGACGTGCCCTTGAGGATGCAGTACGTGCTCCAAGGGTGCCACTCGCCTCTTGAATGACTTGGTAGACATAAAAAACCCTTGGATTCAATACTCTTCTAGGTGATCTTGTGAAATACTAAGGGCCTCTAAATAATAAGGTTGCTACCTTATTGCGTGCCCCTTAGAATCATCTTGAGCGGCTGTCACAGTCTTCTCTCACGACATCGTGGGTATTCTCGAACTAGGTAATTGTTAGCCTACAATTCAAGCCACGACAGGAGTGCAAGTAGGCTGTGGCAGGGATGTTGTCCACACCTCTCCCTCAAAGTATCTGGTTATTGTGCGTGACCCCTCTACTCCACATGTGAGTCTAGTCGACAAGCTATCATTAGTCTGCATCATCAATGAATCATGTTCGTAAAATAATAAATCATCATAACATCTAATTAGATGTACACATGTCATATCTACAACAATCGAACCCCAATATTCCACTCTCTGACTCAATCTGGAGTCCAAGGGGTTTCATCGATGCCTCTACATCCTCGAGGTCCAAAGTCTTGCACACTTAGGAGAACCGAGTCAATAACACATGTCTATGTCAAAGCAATAAAATAACATCAGGAAAAAGTCGTAGGTTCGATCCTCATCAGTGTTAGAAATAATGAATAATTTGTTGTTTAGCCTCTCATCCAGGAAGGTTTAATGTTGATAAGAGATTTACATCCTTGGTAGTGAAAAATCCAGGATAGCCGAGCATGGGTGATAAAAATCCTTGAAACACTTTGATTTTGTCTCTTAGTTTACATCTTTTAGCCTTCATTTTATGAGAGGCAATCTTATGAGGGGATTATCATTTTCTTTGGTTCATTAAGTTTCTTTTTGTTTAAATGTTTGTTTAGGTTAATGTTTTTTGTTTTGTTTTAACAAACACAATTATGGAAGCCAATCTTATTAGAAAATCTCTTTTGTTGATTTATAAAATTATATATATATATATAGAGAGAGAGAGAGAGCGCTTTATTGTTTAGCAATCTGTGAGGAGATCATCATTTTTTTTTAGTTCAATGAGTTTCATTTTGTTTAAATGTTTGTGCATGTTAATGTTTTTTATTTTGTTTTAACAAACACATGGAAGCCAATCTTATTAAGAAATCACTTTTGTTAATTTATCAAATTATTTATTTAATATATATATATATATATATATATATATATTGTTTAGAAACAAAAGTGCATAGGGCTTTTAGTGGTGTGATGGTGAACTGATTTGTGATTTGTTCAGGTGAGTGCTTGCATATTTCAATGCAAGGTCATAAGATCTACATGGAGATGGCTTATTAATAGAGTGCAATGTCTTTAGGAGTTTTCCCAATTAACAACATACTAATTTGTTAAAGTGAGTGCTTGTATATTATAATGCAAGGTTATAAGATTCACATGGAAATGGTTTATATATACAATACAATGTACTTAGAAGTTTGCTCAATTTTGATTTATTTTAAATCATTGAAATTTCATTGTCTACTAATCTGTTTAGGTGAATGTTGCATATTACAATGCAAGGTTATAAGATAAGATCTACATGAAGATGGCGTATTTAGGAAGTACAATATTTTTGGAGGTTTGGTAAATTCTAAATAAATAGTTTATATTTTCTTATTTTTATTTTAAATTAATGAAAATTCTAATTCCTATACCATTAAATTTTAATAACAAAACAATTTTTTTCCTAAAATTAAACAATTTACTCTTTTACAACTATTAAATTAGTGGAATAACACCTATACCATTTCTTCTCTATTTAACCTTCATTACAAGTGAAATTCCATGTGATTTTTCATTGATTAGAACTATCTTTATTTTAGGTTTGCATGCGTTTTTTCTTTAATTGAAAATAATTTATTTTAGATTTACAATAAAATATTTATTTTAAATTATCAAAAAGTATTTTTTTTCTTAAATAGAAAATAACGTAGTTTAGACTTGCATAGCGCATTGACATATTTGAAATGATCAAGAGTATTTCCTTTTATTAGTCCCTGCCCTTTGGCCTGGTAGGGACTAATAGTAATAGATTTTCAATGTTTCTATTAACTTGACACAACAATTAATGAATTTTGATGGTTTTAATCAAAGTTTTAAAAAATCATACATTTTAGGTTGTAATTTAATTAAAGTTTTCATTTGAACTTTTTATTTGGCCTCTTCCCGAGGCTACGGAGAAAATAACATAGTTTATCTTAATTGAAAGGTTTACACCTACAAACTCATTTTTCGGAAATGAAGTAATGATAGAAATGACTAGCATTACTTCTCAACATTAAATGTTTGAGAATGTTTAATCTAGCATTACTTCTCAACATTAAATGTTTGAGAATGTTTACTCCTCACATACTTAGTGCATAGAATATGTCCTATTTACATGTCTGCTGCAATTGCTACCATGCAAACCTTCATACATGCAAACGTGTCA
>JASDQU010245109.1:21150-35943 GCA_032191745.1 Picea mariana
CTCGCCATTTATTAATGTCCACGCTATGTATAATCTGTGTTGCCTTACACATAGCCTTAATGACCACCTAGACCATAGGACACTGAATGATTCAATCCCAACTACTCTATTGGTTGAGTGTTTTTGGTGGTTGACTAAATGAAATTGGTTTGTAACATGTTGAACTATTCAGTAAATTAATGCATACATTGATATAAGTGTACTCCCATGGAAATTACTGAAACTTCTTGAATCATTATTATTAAAAAATAACGCCAAACTTTGCTTAATTACCCTAATTCTCTTCATTAACAAAGACTCTTAGGATCTCTTACCTTGGTGCAGTTACAGTTACTTCTTTTACATTGCTTCCTTTAGCAATTTTAAGATTATAATAATTAGGTAGATTTTGCACTCACAAATTTCACTTAATCCCTTTTATGTAATGCTAGGAATTCCAAGGACTATGTCCTTCTAGGATGCATTCAAATACTACAATAATCAACAGTTTTGTCAAAATGGAGATAATTAAGTTTTTATTTTCTCTCCTTTTTTCTTATTTCTTTTATCAACTATTTGTATTTAGTCGACCAATTTGGGTAAAATATAAAACAATAAGGTTTAAATGGATCTATATGATTAAATGGTATTCCTTAAAAATAAGTATGATTATAACAGATGAGTTACATAAAACTTTATTCTCAAGATTTTTGAAACATTGTTAAAATTTTGATATTCTTTTTACACATCATTACAATTACCTATACAACCGACAATAGAGATCTGAAGATTTTGAGCGAAAAATAAACCGCCAGTTTCCGGTAAAACCTAATAGGGAAAATGCCATATCTTTTTGAACAAGATTAAGATGACACATGGTTAAGGATGACAAGCATCCAAAATTTAGGCATTTCTGAAAGTCACCAGACTCTCCTCCTTTCCCTCTCAATATTTAACCTCACCTCTATAACGACTACCTGAAGAATGAGAATAGATTTTTAAGTTTTTGATTTCCTCTTAGAATATCTGGAGCCTTTGTACATTCCATTTGGAATACAAGAATCAATGATGTAAATGTTTGCAAGGAATCATTTCTTTGAAAAGATGAAGAGAGGCCAAAGAAGCCCCGCCATTATGGACTCACATAAATCAGAGCCCCCAATTATTCTATTCTTATTCATAAAGTAATAAAATAATTAAAAACAAAAAATCAAATTTAATCGGATGGTTAATCTTGAGTAAATATAAATTTATACAACAAGATGGGAGCCATAGGATACATGACCAAGCATGAGGAAAAAGGCGTTTTTACAGTAAATCATTTTTTTTAAATGTGATTCAGCAAGATGAGAGCCATAAAATTATACTGAATTGTTGTCTGTACAAAATGTTGTCATTCCCACACAGATGAATTCACTGTCATTTAAAACATTGTCCCATGAGCATTGCTACCTAAACAATAATGGTTGTCAACAACAGGCTATCAATCAACAATCATTTATGGAAAATGTTGGGTAAACATCACTGAGTATTCAAGGCGAATGCACCCTGACTGTGTAAAACTGAAATCATGGTAAATTAAGTGAAATCATTGTGTATTACAAGATGAAATCATTGTCTCTACAATATAGATTCGTTGTCTAAAAGTTACTAAATCTCTGTGTAAGAAATGCCAAAAATTTTGTGTGGTGAGTACTGTGTAAAGGTTGTGTGTTGGGCCACAAAATCGCAGTAAGAAATTGTGTGATAGAGCCACGTAATAGTGCCAAACCAAGGTTGTGTAATATACACTTTAGAAGTGAATTTAAAATGCTAAGGCAGTGGATCAAGGCCCAACAATTTCGCTATGGTTAGAGCATAAGGAAGAGCATAAACATTTTAAGCCAAATGTATGTAGATTCACTTGTAAGAGGGACAAAACTATACATCTCTGCTGGAAATTATCACCCAACCAAAAACACTAGAAAATATCCAAAACTAAAAACACAGACATATTGTTACCAACACAGACAGACTAAGAATATCAACCAATAGATGCTTAACCAACCTTTTAACTGATGTGAAATACAGATCAATAATAAAATCCGTCATTTAACATTTAAAAAGGAAATCGTTGTCTCAAACAGAATGGTAACCATTCATAAAGAAAGCGCAAGATGAAACATTCAACATTTAATCAATCAAAGAAGAGAGAAAATTCTGGGAAGGACGAAGGGATAAAGTGTAGAGATAATCATCAAAAACACAGAGACACTCAGCATAGGAAGGCGCAAGGACTAATCATTCAGTCGTGAATCAATCGACGTAGAGAAAAGTAAGGGTAGTCAGTTGGGCAAAGAAAATTATCCTCCGCTCATCATCCATGCACAGAAAAGAAGGGCATTATAATCTATAGGTCTATTAACACTGAAGTGACGGACGTCGATTTGGCTCTTGGCTGACTGCTCAGGCTTGGACTAATGATCTAGGGATAAGGATGAAAGATAAAGCACAATCTCTTCATAATGATCAATAAAAAAAAAACAGAATAGTCATAGCAATCAGGGATCGGGTTTCCAAGGAAATCAATTCAAAAGAAGCAAGCGTAAAGATATGATGACCTTAAGTTCTCGATTAAAAACATTGAGTAAAACATATTTCTTTACACAATAGAAGTACAGTAATGAAAGCACAAGAAAATATTAATCTACCATTCAAAACAAACTCATGCGTATCGTAGCCCAAGGTGACATCTCTGAGTTGTTGTCCCGTGCCCACTCCATCCAGTTCCCTCTTGCCAATTGATGTGACTTCACTAGTACCTCCCACCCAATGCTAGGGGCACTCTTCTTCCCACTGAGACCCCGATCTGCAAAGGGGCCACACACACTAAAACGAAGAACAACTAGCACCCAACTCGCCTTGGAAGGTCGAGCTACCACTTGTTACCCGAGCTGGGTATCCCAACTCCCACAACATAAGTCAGTCAAGACAAAAATTCCATAGCGTAACGTTACACATCTAGATCTGATCCATGGTCCTCCTCCTCCATCCTTTTTATAGAGTTTCTAAGTGATTTCTTTCCCAAATTCCCATTTAATTTATTTTTCATTAATTTAATTTAGAAAAACCTCCCCCGTACACATGTCACCCATCCCCCTAGTTGCACCAAAAATTAATTTCATTAATTATTTAATTACTCCTATTTCTCTCACCCACCTAAAAACATTCCTAAAATGACTCCTTGGTGTCCCCATATTCCCTTACACATTTTAAATGACTTACGCCTTTACTAAATTCCTAGTTGAGTTCATAATTAGAAAGTTCTTAAAGGAAAGATTCTTTACTAAGTTAGTCATTCATCTTTTTCCTTACGTTTCCTTTTTTCTATATGTTTCCCCTTTTTCCCTTAGTTTCCTATTTCTTTTAAGTTTCCCTCTTTTCCCTTTTTATCTAAAACTCAAATTAGCAAGTGTAGAAAAACCACCTCTTTCTCTTTTTAATTAATAAAATTTAATTAACATATGTAAAAAAACAAACATTTCCTTTTTTAAAAAATTTAATCCCCCAAAGTAATTTGATTTTAATAAATTAATTGAATTTCTCACCCCCTTCTCGTCACATGTTTAATTACGATCATTATTATTATTGTTTTTACCACAAGTATCACTTAGACCTAGATTTTAATTTCCTAGGCTGGGCGACATTTTTATTAGGGAAATTGTTTTTAAATCTTACTTATCACGTCATTCATTTTAAGGCTGACTAGGTTTATTCACTCACCTGTTGAAATCGCAACGTGCCCTTCAGGATGCACTAGGTGCTCCAAGGGTGCCACTTGCCTTTTTTCATTTTCCTTGCGTGATGTGCCCTTCAGGATGCACTGCTTGCTCCAAGGGTGCCACTCACCTCTTGACTGACTTGGTAGACATAAAAAAACCCTGGAGTCACTAATCTGCTAGGTGATCTTGTGGAAGACTAAGGGCCTCTAAGGAATAAGGCCCCTGCCTTATTGCACATCCCTTAGAATCATCGTGAGCGATTGTCATAGTCTGCCCTCACGACAGTGCAAGTCTTCTCAAACTAGGTAATCGTTAACCTACAGTTCGAGCCACAACAAGAGTGCTAGTAAGCTGTGGCAGGGATGTTTTCCACACCTCTCCCTCAAAGTCTCTAGTTGTTGTGCATGACCCCTCTACTCCACATGTGAGTATGGTCGGCAAGCTATCATCATCCTGCATCATCAGCAAATCATGTTAGCAAAATAATCAATCATCATAACATCTAATCAGATGTACACATGTCATATCTACAACAATCAAACCCCAATAGTCCACTCCTTGACTCAATCCAAAGTCTAAGGGGTTTCATCAATGCCTCTGCATCCTCGAGGTCCAAAGTCTTGCACACTTAGGAGAACCGAGTCAATTGCACCTGTCTATGTCAATACAACAAAATAACATGTCATCATATCCATAATGCCTCATAATCATAATCAAATGCCCAATAGTGTGATAATCTGGATCACTTGCAAGCAAGTGTCCTCAAAGACTAAGTTGGCTTAGTGCGCATAAGAGCGGGATGTTACATACACCCCTCTTTCTATAATATTCGTCCCAAATTTTCACATTATATAAGTGCCGAAATAATTTGTATCACAGTATTATAAGTTTATCTATCAAACAAAAATGGAAATTGTTGGTGCATATCATATGCGTCCTCCTAGGTCGCCAAGTGCGGACTATAGTTGTCCCACTGGACCTTTACCTGATCTATTGTTCGACACCATAGTTGTTGAATGCAATGATCTAGGATACGGATTGTCTCAGACATGAGCACACCCTCATCCGATACATGTAAGGAACTCATGTCAATAACATAAGTAGGATCACTAATATAATGTCTCAAAACAGATACATGAAAAACATCATGCATATGCCTCAAAGAATCAGGCAAGGCTAGTCGATAGGCCATAGGCCCCTTCCTCTCCACAATCTCGAAAGGTCCGACAAATCTAGGATAGATTTTAGCTCTCTTTCCAAACTTGATTGAACTCTTATGCGGTTTTACCTGCAACAAGAATCGATCACCAACTTCGTAACTATGGTCGACACAGTGTGCATCGACATAACTCCTTTGTCTATTCTACACTCCTTGATCCCTTGTCTTATTGTTTGCATTTGATCTTCCATTTCTTGGATCGCTTCTAGTCCCACCAAGACCCTATCCTCAAGTCGATCCCAACTCAAAGGTGTCTGACATGGTGCTTTGGTAACTGTTGTTATATGATAATTATACCAGTGGCAAGAATTCTTCTCAACGCTTTTGTTGGTCCATCACATACATGCACAACATGTCTTCCAAGACTTGGTTTGTTTGTTCGGTCTGCACGTTTTCTTAGGGTGATACACAGTACTGAAGTTAAGTTGGGTTCCCAAGGCCTCTTCGAAACTAGTAAAAAATCGTCCAGTAAATATTGACCCTTGATTAAATATAATCCTCTTAGGCATGCCATGCAACCTCACCATCTCACTAATGAAAACTCTAGCTATGTTGGGTGCCTGATACGTCGTATACACAGAAATAAAATGAGCACTCTTCATTAGAGTGTGGACTAAAACAAAAATTGAGTCATGTCTCCTTGTCGTAAGTGGAAATCCAACAACAAAATCCATCGAAATGACCTCCCATTTCGATTCTGGAATAGAGTGTGGTTGTAGTAGCCCTGCTAGATGTTTATGTTCAGCCTTCACCTGCTGACATTCTAGAAATCTGGTCACATAGTTGACTATGTATTCCTTCATTCCTTTCCAGAAGAATAAGGGTTTAAGGTTTTCCCTCATCTTCGTGACCCCTGGGTGAGCCATGTACACTACCCTGTGAGCTTCATTTAGGATCAAACTCAACTCATCGTTCGATGGTATGTAAATTTGATTTTTTTAAATCTCAATAGTCCATTTTCGTACAATGTAAATCCTTTAAATCTTGGTACCATCATTGTGTTTTGTCCAATAAAATCCTTGACCTCTTTGTACCAGTCATCGTGGCACTATAAAGTTAGAATCTTTTCATGTAGATTCGTCTGAAGAGGCAACACCGAAAATATGTGTGGTCTCCGACTCAATGCATCTACCACTCGGTTCACTGTTCCTTTTATCTAAGTAGTCTTGAAATTGTACTCGCTAAGCAATTATGACCAACACCTTTGTCACATGTTCAGGTCGCTTTTCGTAAAGATGTGTTGTAATCCATAGTGGTCCATTTTTAGTTCAAATTTTCATCCAATAAGGTAGTGTCTCCCAACTCTCAAGGCATAAACAATGGCTAACAACTAAAAATTGTGCGTTGCATAGATCTCCTCATGCCTTCTCAATTTCCTCGAGATGTAAGTGATCCCTCGACCATCTTGCATCAAGACTCTGCCTAAGCCTTCCTTGGATGCGTCAGTGCATACCAAGAATTCCACATCCATGTCAGGGACCTTTAGTATCGGTGTTGTTGTCAACAGCTCCTTAAGCCTCCAAAATGACTCCATGCATTTCTCTGTCCAAACAAACTTCTTGTTCTTCTTTTGCAATTCCGTGATCGGATTTGCTATCTTCAAAAATCCATCAACGAACCGTCAATAATATCCTACTAAACCCATGAAGCTACGCACTTCCGGGACATTTAGTCATGCAGGCCATTCCATAATAGCCTCGACCTTTGCTGGATCCACGACGATACCTTCGTCAAAGATGACATGCCCTAAGTAGTGAATCTTCGATTGGTAAAACGAGCATTTAGACAATTTCCCAAATAATTTGTTCTCTCGCAGACACTGTAGTACCAAGTGCAAGTGCTCGTCATGCTCCTCCATCATCTGAGAGTAAATCAAAATATCGTCAGTGGATACTTGGACGAACTTGTTCAAGTACTCGCGGAACACCCTATTCATCAAACTCATAAATACCCCTGGGGTGTTTGTTAGTCCAAACGGTAAAACAATAAATCGTAATGTCCAAACCTCGTCTTAAAGGCAGTCTTAGGGATGTCATCCTTGTTGATCCGTAACTAGTGATACCCTGATCTCAAGTCGATCTTTAAAAACATCATCGCACCCTTCATCTGATCAAATATATCATCAATCCTTGGCAATGGATATTGATTCTTGATCATTGCCTTGTTCAAATGATGGTAGTCAATGTAGAGTCTCCATGACCCATCCTTATTTCATATGAAAATAACAGGCGCACCCCATGGTGACACACTTGGACATATAAGTCCCCGGTCCAACAACTCCTTTAGTTGCATTCTCAACTCCTATAACTCCGGGGTCCACATCTGATAAGGCGTTCTAGCTATCGGTTCAGTCTTGGGTTTTAGGTCTATGGTAAACTTCAATTCCCTCTCCGACGACATCCCAGGTAACTCCTCTAAGAAGACGTCTGCAAAATCTCTCACCACTGGAAGGTGTTCTATACCTTTTGCTACTCTCTTTTCATTTAACGCAAGGATCACATACAGCTTACACCCCTTGCGCATGATCTTTCGTAGCTACAAGGGAGAGATGAACCTCAGGGAAACTCCCTGGCTCTGACCTAAAATCACGCATATCCATCCCTCATCATCGACCAAGATTATCCATTTCATATTATAGTTGAGTATCGCCTCATGTGATTCCAACCAATCCATACCGATCACGACGTCATAAGATCCTAATATCATGACATATAGGTTGGCCCTGGTGAAAAACTCTCTCAGGCTAAGGGTACAACTCGTAACCTTCCCTCCAACCTTATATTTGGCTTCCGAAGACATCTCTACAAAGACAAACTCATCCTATTCGACTTCCTTTACCTTCATCCGTTTTAGTGCTGCACCTGAAATTTTGGTAGCACCAGAATCTTTCATAATACTAAGGGTCTGGTCAACGACGGTAAGGAGTCCGCTGCTGAGGTGCTGGTCGCCGAGGTGTAGTGAAAGTGGATCCTCTCTGGAAGCCACGACATCTTGGTGAAATTCTAGATGGTGTCTGATGCTGTTGCACACCAGATGACACCTACCCTGTAGGTTTAGCTGGAGTTCTACTCTAAACCCCACTAATAATCTCCTCCTCTGCTATGATGGCCTTCTGAATGATCTCATGCAAGATTTGAGGTTTCAAAATCCTAACCTTTGAATGAATGATGACATTAAGGCCCAACATGAACCTGTTGACCTTAAGTTTCTCGATATTCAAGTGCGGAGCATATTGAAGCAGCCCCAAAAATGGGCCTCATCCTCGGGCACCATATGGTCGCCCTGTCACAAGGCATTGAACTCATTGAGATGATGCTCATTGAATTCCTCAGAAAGATACCTCTCCTGAAACCGTTCCTCGAACAATTCCCATGAAACGTCTTCGACGAACATGTTCAATTGTGGGAGGAGCATCTTCCACCATAGAAGAGCACTCCGCTTCAGTTGAAAGACCGCCATGTAGACCTTCATGCTGGAGGTTGTAACCACGAAGTGTGAAGCACAATACCTTTCTCTCCATCCATGCTTCGATGACTCAGCTATCCACGACACTCGTAGACTTGAGAACTCATCCCTCTTGAGTTCTTGATGAATTCTAACTGTACTGGCTAGGGCACACTACAAACCCTTAGGGGTACAAGCACCTTGACCTCATCTCAGTACAGATGGTGAATCAAGGCCTCTAACAATCTCTGGAAGGACCTTGTCAGACCATCATCATACATTATGAAAATCAGATCCAGCCCAAAGACTTGTTCCTCCCATTGGGGTTTAGACTCCGAGGGTGCGGGCACCTTGGGAGGCATTACACCTCCTTCCACGGCACCGCGCTGCGAGCCTTTGTGGTGTCCTCTAATCGAGATCACCACATGGACACATTTAAAGTTTTAAATAGCGCTCGGTTAATAATCAAGGGTTTACCACAGTGAAAATCCCCGCGATCCATAGTCGCAGGGTTGAACTCGCTCTGATACCATATGTAACGTTCCCAAACGTTACAACCACATGCGATGCTTATCAAGTGCAATTTTTTTTTTTTTATCAACATTAGCTAACAAGAATCAAGGTGCATTTTGGTTATGTTACTAGTTTTGTTTCAATGCCAACTGTTTTCCTTTTTATTTCAATACTCGATGGTTTGATTTTCTTTTGCAAAACTCCATTAGCACTCTTGGTTCAGTTCCATGTCTTTATTCTTTAATCTAAGATTAATTTATTCACTCGTCATTTATTAATGTCCATGCTATGTATAATCTGTGTTGCCTTACACATAGCCTTAATGGCTGCCTACACCATAGGACACTGAATGATTCAATCCAAACTACTCTATTGGTTGAGTGTTTTTGGTGGTTGACTATAATGAAATTGGTTTGTAACATGTTGAACTATTCAGTAGATTAATGCATACATCGATATAAGTGTATTCTCATGGAAATTAGTGAAACTTCTTGAATCATTATTATTAAAACATAAAGCCAAACTTCGTTTAATTATCCTAATTCTCCTCATTAACAAAGACTCTCAGGATCTCTTGCCTTGGTGTGGTTACAATTACTTCTTTTACATTGCTTCTTTTAACAATTTTAAGATTATAATAATTAGGAAGATTTTGCACTCACAAGTTTCACTTAATCCCTTTTATGTAATGCTAGAAAATCCAAGGACTATGTCCTTTTGGGATGCATTCAAATACTACAGTAATCAACCGTTTCGTCAAAATAGAAATAATTATGTTTTTATTTTCTCTCCTTTTTTTTTAATTTCTTTTATCAACTATTTGTATTTAGTCGACCAATCTGGATAAAATAGAAAACAGTAAGGTTTAAATGGATCTATACGATTAAATGGTGTTCCTTAAAATTAAGTAGGATTATAATGGATGAGTTATATAAAACTTTATTCTCCAGATTTTTGAAACATTGTTAAAATTTTGATATTCGTTTTACACATGATTACAATTACCTGTACATCTGGCAACTGAGATCTGAAGATTTTGAGTGAAAAATAAACCACCAGTTTCCAATAAAACCCAATCAGGAGAAGGCCACATCTTTTTGAACAAGATTAAGATGACACGTGGTCAAGGATGACAAGCATCAGAAATTTAGGCGTTTCTGAAAGTCACAAGATTCTCCTCCTTTCCCTCTCAATATTTAACATCACCTCTATAATGACTGCCTGAAGACTAAAAATAGATTTTTAAGTTTTCAATTTCCTCTCAGAATATCTCAAGCCTTTGTACATTCCAGTTGGAATACAAGAATCAAGGATGGAAATAAGGAATCATTTCTTCGAGGATGACGATGAAGAGAGGCTAGAAAATCCCCGCCATTACGGACTCACAGAAATTAGAGCCCCAAATTATTCTATTCTTATTCATAAAGTAATAAAATAATTAAAAACCAAAAATCGAATTTAATCGGATGGTTAATATTGAGTAAATATAACTTTATACAACAAGATGAGAGCCATAGGATACACGGCCAAGCACAAGGAAAAATACGTTCTTATAGTAAATCATTTTTTTAAAAACGTGATTCAGGAAGATGAGAGCCATAAAAGTATATCGAATCGTTGTCTGTACAAAACACTGTCATTCCCACATAGATGATTTCGTTGTCATTTAAAAACACTATCCCAATAGCATTTCTACCTAAACAATAATGGCTATCAACAATAGGCTATCAATCAAAAATCATTTATGGAAAATGTTGGGTATACATCGCTGAGTAATCAAGGCGAATGCACCCTGACTGTGTAAAACTGAAATCATGGTAAATTAAGTGAAATTGTTGTGTATTATGAGATGAAATCATTGTCTCTACAATATAGATTCATTGTCTAAAAGTTACTAAATCTCTATGTAAGAAATGCCAAACATTTCGTGTGGTGAGTGCTATGTAAAGGCTGTGTGCTGGGCCACCGAATCGAAATAAGAAATCATGTGATAGAGCCACGTAATAGAGCCAAACCAAGGCTGTGTAATATACACTTTAGAAGTGAATTTAAAACGCTAAGAAAGTGGATCGAGGCCCAACAATTTTGCCCTGGTTAGAGAATAAGGCATAGCATAAACATTTCAAGCTAGATGTATGTAGATTCACTTGTAAGAGGGACGAGACCATCCATCTCTGTTGGAAATTATCACCCAACCAAAAGTGATGGGAAATATCGAAAACTAAAAACATAGACATATTGTTACCAACGCATACAGACTAAGGATATCAACCAGTAGATGCTTAACCAACCTTTTAACTGATGTGAAATATGGATCAACAATAAAATCTATCGTTTAACATTTAAAAAGGAAATCATTGTCTCAAACACTATGGTAACCATTCACAAAGAAAGCACAAGATAAAACATTCAACATTTAATCAGTCAAATAAGAGAGAAAATTCTAGGAAGGATAAAGGGATAAAGCACAGAGATAATCATTAAAAACACAAAGACACTCAACAAAAGAAGGCACAAGGACTAATCATTCAACCATGAATCAATCAACGTGGAGATAAGTAAGGGTAGGTAGCTGGGTAAAGAAAATTATCCTTCGCTCATCATCCACGCACAGAAAAGCAGGGCATTAGAATCTATAGGTCTATTAACACCGAAGTGATGACCATCAATTTGATTCCTGGTCGACTGCTCAGGCTTGGACTGATGATCTAGGGATAAGGGCAGAGATAAAACACAATCTCTTCATAATGATCAATAAAAAAAACAGAAGAGTCATAGAAATCATGGATCGAGTTGCCAAGGAAATCAATTCAAAAGCAGTGAGCGTAAAGCTATGATGACTTTAAGCTCTCGATTAAAAACAATGAGTAAAACACATTTCTTTAAACAATAGAAATACATAAATGAGAGTGCAATAACAATATTAATCTACCATTAAAAAGAAACGCATACATACCATAACCCAAGGCGACAGCTCCGAGTCCTTGTCTTGCACGCACTCTGTCCATTTCCCGCTTGCCGATCGATGTGACTTCACCTGTACCTCCCACCCAACGCTACTGGTACTCCTCTTCCCCTGAGCCCCTCAAGCCACAAAGGGGCCACACACACTAAACCAAAGAACAACTAGCACCCAACTCGCCTGGAAAGGTTGAGCTACCACTCGTTACCCAAGCTCGGTATCCCAACTCCCACAACATAAGTCAGTCAAGACAAGAATTCTGCAGCGTAACGTTACACATCCAGATCTGATCCATGGTCCTCCTCCTCCATCCTTTTTATAGATTTTCTAAGTGATTTCTTTCCCAAATTCCCATTTAATTTATTTTTCATTAATTTAGTTCAGAAAAACCTCCCCCGTACACATGTCACCCATCCCCTTAGTTGCACCAAAAATTAATTTTATTAATTATTTAATTACTCCTATTTCCCTCACCCACCTAAAAACATTCCTAAAATCGCTCCTTAGTGTCCCCAAATTCCCTTACACATTTTAAATGACTTACGCCTTTAATAAATTCCTAGTTGAGTTCATAATTAGAAAGTTCTTAAAGGAAAGATTCCTTACTAAGTTAGTCATTCAACTTTTTCCTTACGTTTCCCTTTTTCTTTATGTTTCCCTTTTTCCCCTTAGTTTCCTATTTCTTTTAAGTTTCCCTCTTTTCCCTTTTTATCTAAAACTCAAATTAGAAAGTGTAGAAAAACCACCTCTTTATCTTTTTAATTAATAAAATTTAATTAACATATGTAGAAAAACAATCATTTCCTTTTAAAAAAAAATTAATTCCCCAAAGTAATTTGATTTTAATAAATTAATTGAATTTCTTACCCCCTTCTCGTCACATGTTTAATTACGATTATAAGGACTGGCAAGATCCTACATCTAAGGAAAAAGAAAAAACTACATGCCCAATAAGGACCTCAAAGTGCAGATCCATAGATTCACATTGCACGCCCAAAGGATGGACCTCAAAGCTCTGTCCCAACCACCAAAGAGAAACAAAAAAAAACCAACAACCGCAACACCAAGCTCCATATACAAGGCCCCAGACCCATAACTTGACCACCAACACACTGAGAAAGGGAGCCATCGAAATCCTTAGATGGGTTCTTTGAGAGGCATTCCACCAAACTTGTTAAAGTCCAGAGCAAATAATAAACCAGACTTGGTAGCATCCACATACCAGTCCACTGGCCGCGCAAGCACGTGACACACCAGAGTAAACCCAAACCATCGAGAGACTCGGACACGAGAGAAAAGGAACCGAGCATCCACGGGGACAAAGCCACATCCAAGGGGTCATAGAGAGAAAAGAGGCACCCACGAAGAAGCATCTGCGGGAGGGGTTACAGTCAGGAAAACCCTAGCCGCACCACACACACACATATATATTCCCTTACAAACTAAAATCTTAGACTTAATTTAAATATTTCAAAAATACAATATCTCTTGTATTAAATATCAAAAAAATATAAAATTAAAATTGATAAATGCATGTTATTTAATTTTTTAAATTATAATTTAAAAATAACATTTCGATTTTTTAACAAAGTTTTTAAAATTTATTTTAACTTTTTTCATAAATCTTAAAAAACAATAATAGAAATAGAAATTTTCATATAAAAGATATCAAAACTTTGAATCTTCAAAAACCTCAAAACTCTAATAAAAATAATACAAATGGACATTCCATTGTAGACATTCCACTATGGGACACAATTTATTTTGTTTTATTTGTAAATATTATTAGAAACTAAGCCTTTCATAAACACAGAATCTACTTGTTTCATCTATCCATATTTGTTGTATCTACGTGTGTAGACCTATTTTGTATACTAAAGTGTAATACTTTTAAAATTTATTCTTATTCATTTATAATTTTGTAAGTATTTGTTATTATTTTTTAACGATGAATTGATATTTTTAACATGGAGATATTAGTCATTCAAGGAAAACACATAGAGAAGGAATTTGTGTGAGAAGCCTAGTCAATGAAGAAACATTATTTGAATTTAATAAGAGATGAAGATGATTGGCATGGTTGAGAAGCTCAAACTTGGATGGAGAAGAAAGAGAATGTGGTATTTGATTTTAAGAGTTCTATCTTTCTTCCAAAGACTTTTCTTTGAGAAAAGTGATTATAGAGAATTTTTCACCTCAAATGATACATGATATACCATACCCTTGTTTAGAGTCTCCTAGCAACTTGGTATCTTCAATTTTGTGCTTTCCCACATGTATACATGTTGGAAGAAATGTGGAGTTATTCATGTCCATTACTTGTGTATTGAAAATGTTGCAAACAATGACCATACTATAAGGTCGATGGATAGAGTTTGCATGGAGAAAAGTTTGTTCCCTTCTACTATTAAGAAAGGGTTGTTTTGTTTATCCTTCTACTATGGAGATGAACAATTCTTGGATAATTGATGAGAACATACTCTATATGGTTCGTTCCAAAGATGGAAATAACATTGCCGAAAAATTGGAAGATAATATCTATATTTTTTCACTAGGAGATGAGTACCCTTTATAGCTATAATAGATCTTTCTCCATATCTAACATAGTGAATGTTAGGATCCTTCAACGACCAGATACTTTGAAATGAATTTCGATGAGAAAATAGAAAAATATTTTTTATTTTTCGATGAAAATGAGTTCGTTGAGGGAAAGACCCATGAGATAACGATCATGAATGAGAGGATCATTTAAGAAGGGAAACTAGAATGGATTCGCATTCATAGACATAATTATTCCACAGGAACAGGAAGAATCTCGTATTTACTTTCAGGATGATAATAATCGATCTTTGTAAACTCTTTGAACTATTTCAATATTCATAGAGAATAGATCGTAATGGGTGCAAGGAGGGAGC
>JASDQU010245109.1:35993-55725 GCA_032191745.1 Picea mariana
TCGTAATGGGTGCAAGGAGGGAGCATCTCCGATCCAGCGACGAAAGGTTCGAACCAAAATTTCTGGATGAATAGAATAGGGTATTCGTGTATCTGATACATAATTTGAATGCGATAATTTATCCTCCAAGAAGGGAAATATTGAATGGATCGACCGGAAACTCTTCCATTCATTCATCCCTTCCACAGAATATTTTGACCATATAGAGAACGGAACTTCCAGGACCAATGCCAGTCCTTCTAGTACCAATTCAGAATAGGAACTCTTCTTGCGATCAACTAATGGATTTGGATCGAAATTCATGAATAAAAAAATTGAATGATTATGTTGACGTATTTGACCAATCAAACATTTTACAGTTAGGAAACTGAACTGATCATTGGAACTTAAATGTTCCATCGGTTCGGAGGAACTTGATCCATCCAAATAATGATCATGAGAAATTGCGTAAAGATCTTCCTGAAAAAAGAGTGGATATAAAAAGCATTGTTGCCAAGAGCTATCTTCCTTTCCGTATCTATGGAACTCATCCATTTTCAAACCTCAGTTATGGCACTCATTCATGAGAATAACCTCTTAAATTCTGAGATAATACAATACATGGTGCGATCTAGTCGGGACAAGATAGGAAAAAGATAGATGATATAAAGATTCTATCTTCTATTCAGCAGATTTACTACCCAAGGATCTCGTTCGTCATAAGGAAGAACAAAAATCTTTTATCCTGGCAACTGATCTCTTTCCTGACTCATGGAATAAATAAACCTGGTCAGTACACTATTTATCTTACACATCTGTACTCGAGTACTTACGACTCATTGTGAGTGTATAAATTTCTGATCTACTCAGGGAAAACCTCCCGATATCGGGTACTAAAATTCTCTTAACTTCTGATTAGTAAAGGGAATTCCTTGCTCATTTAATTAGAACGAGGAACAGAAGCTCGTTTCTCTGGGTCTACTTATAATTCAAGTCATATAGCTTTCTCCATTGACTCATTCGACTTAACTGCGAATTGATTAGATCCTATTCACAATAATCACATTTGATCAGAAAGGATGATCATATTATACATATGATCATATTATATATTATGATCATATTATATATGATCATATTAGTTCTAGTGTATCAAATTGAATCTTTGAATAAATTACAAGTTGTGATGAGTTGTTTTGAGGTAATAGAAATCAATAATTCACATTTGAAAAGGTGACTATGATCTCTTTCCAATTTTGGGGGCCTGAAGGTTTTGGTCAGAGGAGGAGGTGGATGGTGTTGGAGACTCCATCAATGATTATATATATTGGTAATTTTTTATGATTTCTCTGGCTAGTTGGATTTTCCTTGTAAAGGAAGAGTAAAATATAATATAGATGCACATCTAACTTTTTATTTTTGTTTTATTTGTAAATATTGTTGGTAGTAGAATGTTCATATTCTATGGAAAGTTGGGCATTTAAAGCAGAAATCCAACGCTCCTCCTTTTCGACGTTCCTATCTCTGAAAAGGTAATCGGTGATACAATATCTTCGATGGAACAATTCAAATGGATATGAGCCAAAATACGGGTTTTATGAATCGTGTGAGCCTGATGCTCTAAGATTTCTTGTCTTAGGTTCGTTTCGTGAAGTGTCATGTTGGTATTTCCTTCCATCATTATGTAATTTAATTAGTATGTAATGTTTGTCTCTTTTATGAAATAGTATGTAATGTTTGTGGCTTATGAAATTATACTCATTTTAATTTTGTTTTTATTATGGAAGCATTCTATATTTAATTAAAATTCATATAATTGGAATAACAACATTTTTTAATTTCAAAATAAAAATCATATCATTATAATTATATATAACATAATGATATGTTCTTAATCATTATACTCACCCAAACTTGCTTAAGTCAAATTATATTATATTTATCATATAAATCAAAATACATCTCATAACATAACAAGTGTTGTATGGCAGCGTAGTCTCTATCAAGTTGGGAGGGGAGTAAATGCAACCTAGTATAGACACGTGGCTAGAAAGTTGAAATACATGTGGTTTGCATGCATAACATAGTATTCCTGGATTAGTTTTTCTTGAAAAATATAAAAAATTATCAACATTTGAAAGGTTGTTGAACACAAAAAATTTAGCATTACCGAAGTATTTATTTTTAAAACAAGGGCTCCTGGACAGAAAAGAAATTGAAAATTTTGAAATTATAGGTCCTTGAACAACATAAACGGGTTGTCGGGCTGAAAATTCGGCCTCTGATGTTCTCTGGCCTACAAATAGCACCGACAGTTCTGCGATATAGAAATTGGGCCTCCGATGTTTTTTGTGATACAAAAATCGAGGAGTGGAGTTGCGGATTATAGAAATTCATCAGAAATAAATAAATTATACATGCGAAATATGTAGTTGTATAAAGTACATATTTAGTTTTATAGATACAAAATTTGTACTTTTATATAGTATGGGGATGAGATTTTATAGAGCATGCACGGAGCCCTCATTGCATACGTAGCCAGTTTTTCGATCACAGGTTCTCGGGTTGGCGGGTTCAAAATTGGGCATCTGATGTTCCATGTCCTACAAATAGCATCAACAGTTCCACGATATAAAAAATGACAAGCGGAGTTGCGAACTATAGAAATTTCCCATAAATTAATAATGTTTGTTATATAATAGAATAGTAATAATGTCTGTTATACCAAATTAGTTTTCTTTAAAACTAAGGCTTTTTTTGGACAAAAAATATATGGCATTGCCGAATTAGTTTTCTCTGCACACATTTTATGGAGCATGCATGGAGTGCTCATTCCATACTTAGCCAATTTTTGGATCGTGGGTTCTCGGGCTTGCGATTTCAAAAATGGGCCTCTGTTGTTCCGTTCCCCACAAATAGCATCAAGAGTTCCGTGATATACAAATTGACAAGCGGGCTTGAGAACTATACAAACTTACTATAAAATAAGTAATGTTTGTTACATATCTTTGGAAATTACATCAACATTTAAAGCATCAACGTCATTGAAGACCAAAAAATTAGCATACAATAAGAGACAATAAATGTAGCATATCTCAATTAGTTTTCTTTGGAACAAACAAGAAGGTTCCTGGAAAGCCAAAATTTAGTATACAATAAGGGCATTTTCGAATAAGTTTTCTTTGGAATTTATCAAAAATTAATAATGTCTATTACATGTTTCTAGAAATTTAAATGCATTTTTCATATAGACTGGGATTAGGGCTCCCGTGGACCATAAAAATAAATAAGTACAAGAATTAGGAACGTCGAAAGAAGAAATGTGTGACGGTAGAGAGAGACCTGAAAAGAAAAAATTGGAAGTTATGAGTCTTTGGTTATAGTTTTCTATTTAAAGAAGACATAAGTTGATTGATAAATAAAAGAAGATGACAACATAGACTTAAACTAGATTGATAAAAAAAACAATATGGTAGTATAGACTTACTATGAATCCGATGTGTTTTTTTGCTGTTGTCCATGGGCAGTGGAGTCTTGTAGATCGGTTGTTACCCTTCCTAGATGAGGCTGTCCATTCTCTGTTGGAACCATTCTTCGATGTATCTATTCATTGGGGTTGTGTTAATTTCATCCTGAATTTCTATGTCGTAAAGCTCGTTTTCTAATTTCCTTAGATCCATTGAAATACTATGCAGACTATGTTCAATTTCTTCATTGTGTGAGGCATAGTCCAATACCCAGCACTCATGCTCATCTAGACGATGTTCAAGTATGCCATAAAACTTTTCGAAAGACAACCCCTTTAAAATATCAACTTGTTCTTGGAAGGCTTCTTTGGTGACTAACAAGGATTTGAAAATTAAGTTAGGATCTTGAACCTCGTTGGTAGTTCCGGCTAAGTCCATCTGGAGCAGGCTTGTGAATAAATGTTCCTTTTCTGATATGACTTGTTTACATGATTTGACAATGAGCTGCAGGTTGTGAGCCTTCTTTTGCCAGCATGCTTTTACTTTTTTGGTGCACTTTGGGGAGGGGATTTTCTCGTGTCTTCTTTTCAGTTCTAATTTGTTGAAGACATAGTTGGAAAAAGGGTCCAGTACCTGATCACAGAAAATATGTTCATTTTTTAAATTCGCCTCCAAATGTTCCAGCAAATCATTAGCCTTCTTTCCTAAGGAAACTAAATTTTGTGATGTTTCCCAAGCTTTAGTAACTAGTTGCATTCTTTTGTTGATTTTATTCTCTATAATGGCTCTAGAGCATGCAAGGAGGGTAGAGGATACTTTCATCTTTGCTGCAGTGGTAGAAGGCACGATTTTTGCCAAAGAACTAGCAAATTATGGTGTTGCAATGAAAGCCTGCTCAAATTCGTTGAGACGGTGTTTCAGATTGGCATGATTCGTCTCCATTACTCCAATGGAATCACAAAGAATGTCATCGATTACCTGGTGAAATGAGAAGATTTGGGACGATGACATTTTGCTAAAGTCAATCTCTGTGTGAGATTTGTATTTCATGTTCGTTACATCTCTCTTTTCAATAACCATACTTTTAGATTGGCTGTCAAAAATAGCGCTCTGGATTATGAAGGATTGATTTATGTCAAAAAAATCGATCTCGGATATTTCCACCGCGGACGACCCAATTTTGTGCATGTGCTCAGCTTCAATTTCAAGTAGCAGTTTTCACCTTTCAATTTTGGGTTCCTTCGCCTACCCTACATTGTTTTTTCTCTTCTTCACCAGTGGAATTTTGTGAGAGTTATCAATATTTATGAGAGGAGGGTTCTTATCTCCTCCTCCATTCAAATATTTCTGGGTTTCTTTCTTACTGGGGTGGCCTGTCGAAGCGATGCTTTGTGATGTCATGCTCTTGGGAGTGTTGGCGGGGGACTTGGTAGTCTTCTCACTGGATACTTTTCCATGTTGTTTGTATAATTTAGTCTCTCTTTGCAATGCCTCTGAGTTGCAATCGGTAGAAGAAGGATTGTTGTCGAGACTGTCCCTGTCTTGGGTCATGTGTCTATGGATAAAAGAGGTGTTAAATCCAACACCCAATAAATGTTCTCAAAAAATTCCATTAGGGTTGAACCCTTTTAGCCTTTCAGCGTACGTTAGGTTAAATTTTATGAAATGGACGACAAACTCATCAATCTTGTTGATGTTTTTGCACACGAAGTCTTCGAATTTCCAGGGCAGAGGAATGAACTCCTTTTTTTTCTTGTCATGAAAAAAATGCCACCAGTGGTTGTATTGCCTTGCTATTTCAGCAACAAACATCTTGTTTGTGATGTGGCATGGAAGGAAGGAAGGATTTTCCTTAGATCCAAAGAACATAAGGACACTGTGATTTTCCTCTTGCTCAAGTGTGCCCTTCTTGTTCAAAAACTTGCTTGCCTAGCCAGACATCTACAGAGCATCCTTGCCTAACAGTAAATCTTTGAAAACTAAGACAGATCCATTAAAAACTTCATAAAAACAATGGGAGGCCTTGTGTCTCCATAGGGCCTCATTCCAGAATGTTACTGGGTCAAATCCATAGTTTATTTTATTGGAAAGAGAAAGATTTGGAAATGGGTAGCAATACACAATTGTGAAAATCAAGTAGGATGACATATAAAATTTATTCGATTCTTTGAATCGAGACAATTGAGAACAAAGATCAATGGAAATTAGCTTCCCCCAATCGAAAATGTATTGTTCCTTGACTGTAAAATACAAAATATAAATAATTATATGGGAAATGCTTGTTGTGGATGCCTGTCCCATTATTCTTGTAAACAACCAAGCAATTTCCCAGAATGGATTTCTAAAGGAACTTACCTGCAACCTTGTGATATCTTCAGGAACTGTTGTTGGGTCTTCGAGGAATTTGGCTAAGATGTCCAACCTGTTATGATGTTTTTCTAAAATTTTATTCCAGTCTTGTCCTTTGAATATCAATGTTGGTTTCGACAATTTTAACATCTTGCAGAAGACCTGAGGTGACAAAGAAACAGGAGAATGGTTGTGCAGTGGAATAATTCTTTAACCTGGAATATATTTTTTGGTGCACCAAGAGACCACCTCCTTGCAGTCAAAAACCTCAGGGACACAACCTACATGAGCGATTGCAGAGGTCCAAATCACTTCGTTCTGGGAACAACGAGATGAATAGTAAAAGTATGCCCTGGACCACTGGAAGTTCTAGTCCTCTTGTGCAAACATATTTACTGTATCTCTACAAAATTGTTGTCGACTTGTTGCCATAAGTCTACAAGAATGTTTATTTGTTCCAGACGATGAATGGAATGAAAAGTTGGAAATGATAATATAACCCTGCGCAAATTTTGGTTGAAAGCGTGTGAATGGGAGATGCCCTCAAGACTTTCGTTGATTAATGACAATTTGGATGACTGTTGCATGATGTGTCGTTAACATTAAACACTACTAATTGCATACATAGAAATGTGAACATGGTGGATATTGCAACGAGTGATTAAGAATTGTAGATTTCTTGAGCAGCCCAACATGAGGACGCGTGTTTGAGATGAACAATTGGAAGGAAAAAAATAACTCTCCACACATCTTGGTTTAATGCATAATAATGGGATATCTCCTTGAGATTTTCACCCATTAATGACAATGTTGACAGTTTTTGCATGGTCAACTGTTAGCAGGAAAGGTTTCTAATTGCATAGTAAGAAAGTACGAAGGTCGGAGGTAGGGGAAAAAAACCACTACAAATAGGGTTGCAAGGTATAACCGTTGAAGGTGAGGGAATGAGGGTCAAATTGTATGTCTTGGAACTTTTTGAGTGCAATATGGGTAACAACAAAGAGGGTATGGTAGGACATCCGGAAGGATAGGAAGTTAGTGGAGATGGGCAGCGATAGATACTTTGAAACATTTGTGAGCAGTGGTAGAGTGAAGCTTGTGAGTTCGAAAATCCCACACTGGAATTGTAGATCACAGAAGTTTTGAGTGCAAGATGTACATGATGCAACAAGAAGCAGAATTAGAAACTGCAAACCTGCCAACCATGGCCATAAAATTGGCCAAGTATGGAGAGCAATAGTGGTCGGTCATATTTGTCGTGTGATTATATAGATGGGCATAAAGATATCTCAACCTGCCAAGGCTGGAACCCATGTTTATAGAAAGGCGACTAAGTATATAACCACAAAGCGATAATACAAGGGAAGAAGAAAAGGGAAAAAGGACCAACGCCTCTGTGGTGGAATTGTAAATCACAGAAATTTTGAGTGCAATATGTATATCATGGAACAAGAAACAACAGAGTTTGAATGTGCCAACCCGAAACACTGACTAAGAATTGGAGATTTTGTGAACCCGTGAATAGGAGGATCCAAAATAGGGTCAGAAGGTCTGCCCAGAACATGTGAGGTCCCGATGGTAAAATTGTACCATTCAGAACATTTGAATGCACAATTTGTAACACAAAAGAGGGGACGAAGTCGGAACCCGGTAGTCAATTTCTATATTGTGAAGGGCTGGATGCCAACTGTTTCTTATTGTTGTGTGCAACCGTCACTTGTAAGAGTCATTAGTAAGATCATAACCAATGTGTATTAGGAAGAACATTTGTGAGCCATGGTAAAGTGAAGCTTGCGAGTTTGAGGAGCCCGCAGTAGAATTGTAGATTGCCAACGCAACAACTGCCGCCATAAAATTAGCTAAGTATGGAAAGCAATAGCGGTCGATCGAATTCCTAGTGTGATTATATAGATGGAGATAAAGAAGTCAGCCTGCCAATGCTGTAACCGTGATCACAAAAAGGCAACCAAGTATATAACCAGAGAGCCATAATATAGGGGAAGAAGAAAAGGCAAAAAGGACAAAGGAGTCGACAGTGGAATTGTAGATCACAAAATTTTTGAGTACAAGATGTGAAACTGGTAGTCAATAACGTGTCTACAGAGGACGCAAGTCCCTGACATTCAACTTGTATCGTTTCGAACATTTGAATGCATAATTTGTAACATGGAAGAGCGGACGATGTTGGAACCTAGTAGTCAATCTATATATTGCACAGGGTGCAATGCCACCTTTTCGTACCTCTGTGTCCAGTTGTCACTACTAAGAGCTAATTTAGAATTGAAAATATTTTTTTAGATTCTGTTAAATATTTCATAGGGAATAACATCCGTAAGCAATGGAAATTTCTACCCTGCCAGCCCTGCATTCCATGTGTGAATTTGTATATTGTGGAACTAGAAGCAATATTTGGAGGACACAGAACAATAGAAGTGCAATGTTGAGACAGCCAGTCCACAGGTCCACTTGTATATTTGTATATCGCGGACTTGTGGGTGCTATTTGTAACACACGCAACAATGGAGGCCCAATTTTGAGCCGCCCGCATGAGAACCCACGATAAAAAATATCGCTAGGTATGGAATGAGGAATTAGTACATGCTCTATAAGATATCATGTCCATACTTTATAGTACCATAATACACGGGAAGAAAAAAACGGAAAAAGGACTGAGTAGTTAATAGTGGAATTGTAGATCATGAAAATTTAGAGTGGAAGATGTATATAATAGAACAAAAAGAAACAGAGTTCAATTGTGCCAACTCGGCAACTGCGGGCATAAAATTCACTAAGTATGAAAAGGAACATCTGGCGGTCCAATTCACCATGTGAGGATATAGATGGAGATGAAACTGGTCCCAACCCGATAATCGTGGACATAAAATTTGCCAAGTATTGAAAGCAACAATGGTCGGTCAGATTCACCATCTGATTATATAGATGGAGATAAAGATATGTCAACCCGCCAACGCTGGAGCTGCATATTTCGTGAACCCAACAAGAGGAGGATCCAAAACAGGCTGAGAAGGTGTCTGTAGAAGAGTCGAGGCCCATGCCTTCTAATTTTATCGGTTCGAACATTTGAATGCATAATCTGTAACATGGAAGAGCAGACGATGTCCGGTAGTGAATTTGTATATTGCAGAGAGTGCAATCTCAACTGTTTCGTACCTCTATGTCCTGTTGTCACCACTAAGAGCTAATTTAGTATTCTAAATATTTTTTCAGATACTGTTAGATACTTCATAGGGATTAACATCCATAAACAATGGAAATCTCCACCCCGCTAGTTTTGCATTCCGTGTGTCAATTTATATATCGCGGAACTGGGAGCATTGTTTGGAGGACACAGAACAACAAAAGTGCAATCTTCAGTTAGCCAGTTCGCAGGTTCGCTTGTCAATTTGTATATCATGGAACTTTGGGTGTTATTTGTAGGCCACAGAACAATGGAGGCCCAATTTAGAACCTGCCCGCTTGAGAACCCATGATCCAAAATGTCGCTACATATGGAATGCAGAATTTGTACATGCTCTATAAAATATCATGTCCATATTTTATAGTCCCATAATACACGAGAATAACATAAGGGAGAAAGGACGAAGGTGTTCACAATGGAATTGTAGATAATACAGGGGAAGAAGAGAAGGGAAAAAGAACTAAGTATCTCACAGAAGAACATCTATTGTTTGATTATTAATGAAAATTCTTGCGAAAAAATGTTGAGTTCTGACCAGGTAAGGCATAAATTGCAGATCACAGAAGTATCTTTTGTACCACTATGTACACTTGTCACTACTAATAGCATTGTTGATGTATATCAGGAAGAACATGAAGTTGTTGGGGATGGAAAGAAACAACAGATACTTTGAAGGAACTTAATGTATACGAGGAACCCATGGTGGAATTGTAGATCATGGATGTTTCAAGTGCAAGATGTATATAGTGGAACGATAAGCAACTGGGTTCGCAAGCGTCAACCCCGTAGCAACGAGCATAGAATTGGCTAAGTATGGAAAGGAACAATGGTCGTTCGGATCCATCGTGCAAGGATATATATGGAGATGTTAAAGCATGAATTGTAGATCACAGAAGTATCTTTCGTACCATTGTGTCCACTTGTCACTAGTAAGAGCATTGTTGATGTATATCAGGAAGGACATGAAGTTGCTAGGGATGGAAAGAAGAAACATATACTTTGAAAAAGGTTAATTTATACGAGGAAGCCATGGTGGAATTGTAGATCATGGATATTTTGAGTGAAAGATGTATATAGTGGAACGATAAGCAGTTAGGTTCGCAAGCGTCGGCCCTGCAGCGATGGGCATAAAATTGGCTTAGTATGGAAAGGAACAGTGGTCGGTCAGATTTGTCATGTGAATATACAGATGGAGATGAAGATATGTCAGCCTGTGAACCCTGCAACCACCCATTATATAAAGACAACTAAGTATAAAAACAGAGAGCCATAATGGACGGGAAAATCAAATGGCCAGTTCGTATGCACTGATCCGACAACCGCGACCATAAAATTGCCTAGGTATGGAAAGGTACAGCGGTCGGTCAGATTCATCATGTGAAGATATAGATGGATATGAAGATATGTTAGCTCGAAAACCCTGCAACAACACATTATAGAAAGACGACTAAGTATAAAACCAAAAATCCATAATGGATGGGAAAAGAAAAAGGGGAAAAGAGATAAGTATCTGAGTGTTGAAAAAACCTTTTTTTTTCCATTTATTAATGGCAATGTTTTCAAACCTCTACTGGGTTATCACTAGTAAAAGCATTAAGTGCATATCACTGAAGTTATTTGGCTGCAACATGTATATGACGAAAGAGGGGACATAGGTGTTGGGTACCACGAACCCAGGTCTTGGTGCCCAGATAACTGGCTAAGTATTGGCCAAGACAAAGTTTTGATATCTATTTCAATATTTTTCATACTAGTATCTATCAATGGAGGAAGTTTTCATATTTATTTGAATAGTATTCATACTAATATACATATTAATGGATTGGTTCTGTTTCAAATGCAAATGATCTCCCAATTTGCAAGATGCTCTTCGGCTTGCAAATTTCGTTGAAACCACGAACATTTTGACTGCAAGATGTACATAGAGCAACAAGAAACATGAATTTTCATTCTGGTCTCAGCGAGATAAACTCCTTATCTTCTTGTATTCGTTGCAATGACATCAACAAACGTTGACTCTGCATAAACATCAATATCTAAATTAAATTAAATGCAATCAAAATTTGGTGTAACTTTAAGTAATTAAAGCATAAATTGTAGACTATGGAAGTTCTTAGGCTGGAAGACGTATATGATGAAGCAGTGGACATAGTTGTTTAATACCGTAAACCCAAACATAATTGCCTAAGATTTGCCGAAGAGGAAGTTTTTTTGTATTTATTCCAATAGTACTGATATTAGTATATATGCACGGATATTATCAAATAGAAGAAGGTGCAATATATCCAACATACTTCACAGGAACATTGTGTCAACAGTTCAATCAACTTGTTGTAACTCATTAATTGATTCTATTTATGGAACCCAAAGAATGGGAGCAGCATGGGTCCTCCAATTTCTTTCTTTAAATACAGGGTCGTCGCCACATAAGTATGGCCTATGAAAAATTATTCTTAAATGTAAAATGTAAACAAAGAAGAGATCAGGTTTTATTTAGATTGAAGTAGTGGGAAACATAAACAAAATCTTGTCCTTCATGTTTAACGACACAGGGGAAGAAGGTACAAAATACAATTAAAACAAATCCCAGAAATTGGAAAATACTGTTAAAAAATAAACCGAAATTATTCTATATTCAAATAAGATGGGCTACAAAATACAACTGAGGTTATTTGCGACAACGATTGTGATTCCACCTGCCGTCGACCAATAAAAAATATGTACATTGATGAAGCTTCTTCACAGTTTTCTTGACATTAAAACTCTTTATTTGTAAAAAACGAGTTGAATATCAATTTTGGGTTTTCTACTTGATCGGTGCTGCCAAGTACATCTATCCCAATTTTTTGAATACCTTCTCTCTTCCAGATATGGCCTGCTTGCAATGGTTTCTTATTCAACATTCCATTCTTTGTCAAGTATTAATTTCCCTTTGTCGTCGAAAAGTTGGGGTTTAAGGTGATTTCCTTGCAATGTTCCTGACCCTTGACATCCGAGACAACTTAGAAATATGATTTAGGCTGATTTCAAAGTGGACGGAGTTGTTTTATGTCACAACAACTAAGGCAGGGGAAAAAAAATTCAAGTACGTAATGACTGGTATTCTCCCTGTATTCGATTGTTTGGTTGGTTGAGAAGCCTGCCTGAGAATTTATATGTGGAACTTCTTTTCTTTATTACAATAAATTGGAATAAATGCCCAACTCAGATGCAAAATGAAACTCTGTTGAGGTACATTACTTCTTCGGGTAGCAGAGGTGTGGCAAGTTCATCAAATGTTACAGAATGCACCAGCACAGGTCTGGCAAGTGTATCAAATGTTGTAGATGGAATCAGAATATATATTTACTCATAGCAGTGGAGGTATGGTGGCCCACAGAAAGGTTTGGAATGTTTGGAGGTCACGCCAAATATGTGGAGTTTGCAACTACACCCAGAGGAAACCAAACAAACATTGACAAATAACATAGCTTTCTGTCAAGTCGGCTACCAGACCCACATCAGGTCATCAAACTATGAAGTAGTAACTTTTGTAGTGACAATATGTCATTTTATGCACCCATACAGTTTCTGTTACCCGCCTCCGACGTAGACAAATACTTGTGCAATCTCTATAATTTGATACAGTTGCCAAATCTGTGTTGTTGGAAGAAGCTATATACGTAAACGAAGAACTATTTTTCATGTGACCTCAAAATCCATTACAATTTCCAGTAAGAAAACAAAGAATTTCAACCAACAAATCTCTAGGAAACCTTTTCAACCAACTAAAGCATCAAACACAGGGAGAACACCAACCAGAACATACTTGTTCTTTTTTTTTCGTCCTCTCTGAGTTTCTCTTGTATAACAGATTTTTTTTTTTTACTCAAAGGTCACGTCACATAAAACCAGTCTCTCTTCTTTCATCTGCCCCTTAATCACATCTCTAAGTTGTCTTACATGTCCATGACCAGGAACATTAGAGTGAAGGCACCCTAAAGCACAACTCTTTGATGATAGAGAGAAATGGAAATAAGTATTTAAAATCAACGTTGGATGGTCTTCCTTAGATTTTGTGTTGATTCATTTTAATGACAGATATTCTCGATATTTTCATTTATTAATGCCAATCTTTTTTAATATGTATGCTTAATAGTGACTAGCATCACGTATTAAAATTCCCATATCCGAGCAGATTCTCAAATCTAACATCTAAGATATGCACAATATTAAAGAGGGACATGACGTCAAGGCCTTTGTGAGTGACACGTTTGTGAACTATGCTGAAGCTTTTAAGAAAACTAAAACTGCACAAGCAAAAAAATAAAATAAAAATTATTTCGCAAATTCAAAATGCAGGAAAAAATAAATTACCAGATCCCATAATCTTCCCCTGTCTATTCATTTTAATATGATATGTCCTTGAGATTTATAGTTATTAAAGCCCATCATTTCAAAAATCATAATATTAAAGAGGGACATGACGTCAAGGCCTTTGTGGGTGACACGTTCGTGAACTATGCTGAAGCTTTTAAGAAAACTAAAATAGCACAAGAAAAAAAATAAAATAAAAATTATTTCGCAAATTCAAAATGCAGGCAAAAAGAAATTACCAGATCCCATAATATTCACCTGTCTATTCATTTTAATGGGAGATGTCCTCGATCTTTCTAGTTATTAAAGCCCATCATTTCGAAATGCACAATATTAAAGAGGGACATGACGTCAAGGCCTCTATCGGCAACACATTCGTGAACTACGCTGAAGCTTTTAAGAAAACTAAAACTGCACAAGCAAAAAAAAAAAAAAATTTATTTACGCAAATTCAAAATGCAGGCAAAAAGAAATTACCAAATCCCATAATATTCGCCTGCCTATTCATTTTAATGGGATATGTCCTCAAGTTTTCCAGTTATTAAATTCCATCTTTTCGATCATGTCTGGCTGGTTCTGAATTTTGAAAGCATATTTAATGTGTATTGAGAAGTGCTGTCGGTAGCAAGGATGGAGCCCTATGTAATAGACGTTACTATTATTTTTCTTTTTCTGTCGACGAGCGTATGTAAAACATACGTAAAGAAAAGTAATTCGAGAATGCTAGTTTTTTTGCACGAGGCCTTGAAATTCAAATATCCCACAAGTCCGATTGTCAATTTGTATATTGCGGAACTCTCCATGATATTTGTAGGACACGGAACAACAAAGAACGAACTTAGATCCCGCCACCCCAAGAACCCACGATCCAAAAAATGCTTACTATTTTTTTTGTCTTTTTTATCCACCAGGGTATGTAGAACGTACATAAAGTAAACTATTTTGATAATGCTAAATTTTTTGGACATGACGCCTTTCAAATTCAAATAGTCTACAAGTCCGATTGTTAATTTGTATATCACATAACTCTTTGATTGCCAATTTTCAGCCGCCTACCCCGAGAACCCACAATGCAAAAATTGGCTAACTATGGGATGAGGGCTCAGTGCATGCTTTATATATCTACTTTATAAAATTACATATTTCCTATGTTTAATTTATGTTGTTCAGGAAACCTATAATTTGATAAATTTCAATGTCTTCTGTCCAAGAGCCCTTCTTTTAAAGAAAACTAATTTGGAAATGTTAATGTATACACCATAGTTCAATACAACCTATCCGCGAAGCCGCGTCCATAAAACTGGCTAAGTATGGAACCGAACTACGGTCGGCCGGAATGATTGCAAAACTCTACCTGCTATTTGCAGGGCACAGAACAACATAAGCCCAATTTTCAACCCGCCACCCCGAGAACCCGCGATCATTAACTTATCATGACCAAGAAACCTATAATTTCATAAATTACATTATCTTCTGTCTAGGAAGCCTTCTTTTAAAGAAAACTATTTCGGGAAAGCTAATGTATACACCGAACACGACTTGTCATGGTTCAATAGAAGTTATTCACAAAGCTGTGTCCATAAAACTGGTTAAGTATGAAAATGAATGATGGTCGCTCGGAATGACCACATAAACAAGAGAAACTAGAGTCAAACACAATTTACAACAAGAAAGTAAAAGGCAGAGAAAAGCTATATCTCCCACACAACAAAATGAAATATCATAACTATTAAACATATCAACACAAAATCCATGGAAAAAGCATCGACAGCTATGAAATATATTTTGAGGTCGACAAACTCTATTTCAACGCGTAACAGATGCAATTTACATCGCCTGCAATTCTTTAGTCTGTTATTTTATCTTAATAATCCCAATTTGACTTATGTTGTTCAGGAAACCTATAGTTTCATAAATTACATTCTCTTCTGTCCAGGAGGCCTTCTTTTAAAGAAAACTAATTCGGGAAAGCTAATGTATACACCGAACATGACTTGTCATAGTTCAATAGAACCTATTCGTGAAGCCGCATCCATAAAAATGGTTAAGTATGAAACTGAACGACCATCGCTCGGAATGACCACAGAAACGCGAGAAACTAGAGTCAAACATAGTTTACAACAAGAAAGTAAAAGGGAGAGAACAACTATATTTCCCACACAGCAAAAGGCAATCTCATAACTATGAAACCATACTAGCACAAAATCCATGGAAAAAGCATCGACAGCTATGAAATATATTTTGAGGCCAAAAAACTCTGCTTCAACGCATAACAGATACAATTTACATCGCCTGTAATTCTTTAGTCTGTTATTTTATCTTAATAAGCCCAATTTGACTTATGTTGTCCAGGAAACCTATAATTCCATAAATTGCATTCTCTTCTGTCCAGAAGGCCCTCTTTTAAAGAAAACTAATTCGGGAAAGCTAATGTATACACTAAACATGACATGTCATAGTTCGATAGAACCTGTTCATGAAGTCGTGTCCATAAAACTGGCTAAGTATGCAACTGAACGACGGTCACTCAGAATGACCACAGAAACACGATAAACTAGCGTCAAACGCAGTTTGCAACATGAAAGTAAAAGGGAAAGAACAACTATATCTCCCACACAGCAAAAGGAATTCTCATAGCTATGAAACCATAGTAACATAGAATCCATGGAAAAAGCATCGACAACTATGAAATATATTTTGAGGCCAAAAAACTCTGCTTCAACGTGTAACAGATGCAATTTACATCGCCTACAATTCTTTAGTCTGTTATTTTATCTTAATAGTATTCTATGCAAACTACAGTGCAAAAAAATGTAACCAGAGATCCATCCGCAGATGAAACATACCAACATTGCAAACCCTGGTCAAACAAGAACAAGCACCAAATAAGAATTCAACTAAGAAGAACCAAAAGGCCCAAGTGCAAGCGCAGGACCAGAACCCTGCAAATTCAAATCAAGCAACAATAAACAACATACATCGAAGAAAGAAGCGAGCAACAACCACTCCCCCGGGAACGATGTTGTTCCAATCGCGATGACAGAAACGCAAATGTGCAAACTGCAACAACATGAACAGGCAAGCAACAACAACGACAACATGCAAATAAGAAATCAGTGGCATGCAAAAAACAAGCATGGACCACTAAACCAACAATGTCGCTGGAGAATATAAATTTTAAAAATAGAAGAAAGTGTCTTCTAACAAGCCTATTAAGTAATCATTCAACACTACCAAGCCTGTTAGGTAAACATTTTAGTCTGTTAGAAATGCACTGTAAACGTTTAAGAAAAAAATTCAAAGTGGTAGGTCTCTGACGTATCCCAAAAAAATAATTATATTTTTTGTAACAATAGTTCGAACACCAGAGAATGTATTGGAAAGACAAATTTTGGATATGCCACCATATCAAACATTTCCATAAATTTACCTAGCATAAAATGCTAAACCAAACATTCGAATTAATGCTAGCATTAATCCACCTTCAAGAAATGCATAAGAAAATATATGATTCAAAAAGACCATATACGATCAAATGCTTTGGATATGCCAACATATATAACATTGAGAATAGTGAAGCCGACAATAAGACCTCCAATCCCTTGTCCAATCAGATCATGACAAATATGATACTTTTTTTATATAAAAATTGATGTTTTTAGTTCCCTGGTTCCAACAATAGATAATATGGAAATATTCATGGCCAAATGACAGAATAATATGAAGTCAACGATTTATCGATCACTATAGTCCCTCTACGCCTATGACAAGGACTAATAACATAAATATAACACATTTATTGAAAACTAAAATCAATATTACATAGTTATACCCATAGTTGCACAAAACCGCTTCCGGTATTTTCAATATCTCTAAAACTCATTATCGAAGTTTCGGGAGATTGGGAACTAGCAGGGAACATCCACAATTGGGTGGAAACTCTTTTGGGAACTTGAAATCTTTTTGGGAGCTTCAACATTAAGGAAATGGGAACTTGGGAACCGGTTTCCTAAAAAAAAAATTAAATTAGAATTATATTAAATTAAAATGTAAATATTTTTATTCCATTATTACAAATACATAATTTATTACAAATATTTTCTTTATATTTATTCAAAATATCACTATAAAACTAGTAAACTACAAGTAAATATTATTTCAAAAATCAGTTAAGTAAAAAACTTAATAATACTCAATTTATAGTTGTGGATATGAAAAACTTTTAATGTATATATGTTTTCCTTCAAGCTCAAACTGAACATGAAAGTCAAATAAATCAAACCTATCCATGGCAAACATTTTCTCCACTTTGTAGTTGATATCAACCAACCATATCATTGAATTTTATTAGTATATTTTCATATTAGAAGAGTAGTATTATTTTGTTTTTTCCAATAAAAAAAGAATAATGCTTCAACAAAGATGTTTGAAGCTTATACATGTAAAGTTTAATTTTAAAAAGATGTTAAAATTGTATATATGTATTTTCAATTTTGTTTAGCATTTTCTAATAGAATATTTATGGATATTAAAGTTTATTGTGTTAAATATATTCATATAATTATTAGCACAAATTAAATTAGTAATTTCAATATTGTAGTTGTTGCAATATGAGAAACATTATACTAGATTGACCTTCAATTTTATCAAAATAAGATTTAAAATGTATCAATATCCCTATACATTGTAATGCAAAGTATCATTGTAATCTAATTTTTTTTTTTTTATATATTTGTTATATTTTTTTATCAAATTTCCTGTAAATTTGGGGAAAACTTCTATTGGCTCCAATTCATTTTTATTTTATGTAATCATCCCAAAAAACAAAAATAATTATTTTAATATTTAACCATACATAATAATCATAAATATTAAAATAATAAAAATAAAAATAATATTTATAAAATTATGATCAAAATAATATTTAATAATATAAATTATAATTATTAAACTTTTTCCTTGAAAATTACTCTCACATCAATAATATATTTCAATAATCATCACTTTTAATAACTTCTTCTACTATATTTATTTGATTTTTGTGAGTAAGTAGTTATTTAAGATTTATGGTATGGTGTATGTATCATTTTACACACACATCTTCGTTACACACATTAGTTTGTATAGGTTTAATGTCTAGACGATCTTAGTGGAGATACAATAATGTAAGGTGCACATGTCCACGATCTTAGTGGAGATACAATAATGGAAGGTGCACATGTTTTTATAAATTAACAATCACACTACACTATGAACCATTGAAGGTTCCATTTACAATATTGATTGTGAGAATCTATAACATTGGTGTGGTTGACAATATTGATAGTAAGTAGACTATCTTATAGTGGTTTTACTTATTTATTCTTGATAAATAGATGTGATACTTTTATAGTTTTACTTTGTATGTGATACTCTTATAGTTGTTTAGACACTTGTGTCATGTAGGATACAATTAATTTTCCAAGCAACCATGATATTGGGCATAATTGGATACATGAACTTGGAGTGAGGGTGGTTGGAGGGTTTGGAGGGAAATTTAGTTCAAGCGAGAATTAATTCGAGTAGGGATGATATTGATAAGTAGGGATGATATTGATAAGAAGGATGAAGGTCCATTCCCATCAATCTTTTTTGTTGTTCCTCAACCAATATACAACAAACATATCCATTTCATTTCCTTTGAGAGATGTGGTGAACCCTATGATTCCTATTATGGGTAAGAGGACATAATGGTCTCCTCCAACTTTGTATTTTATCATACATAGGAGTTATATTTAAATGAGCAAAATTGAATTAATAAGGTTAAGTATCTTGTTTAAATCATCACTCATTGAGAGTAAAATTTCTAAACTTAGGTTGAGACATGAATGTGAAACTTGATTGATTATATATATGTATTATTGATTGATCACATATACCTATATAACCTATATATGTGGATATATAATAATAAGGAAAAAAAATTAGTGATATATAATATAAATATTGAATTAAAGTATATTATATATTTATATAATATATTTGTATAATATTAAGCATATAATATAATATAATATATTATATATATATATATATATATATATATATATATATATAATTTTAGTGAAATATCAAAGAATATTATTATGATTATGATATATAAATAAAAAATAATAATAAGTAGAATTTATAATTTATACAAGTTAAAATTAATATATGTATGTGAAAAATAATTAAAGTGAAAAATTAAATGGAATGATGTTATTATTATCCTATATAAATAATAACAAATAAAATTTATAATTTAACCTATGTGAATAATATATTTAAACTATGTGAATAAATTATAATTTAAACTATGTGAATAATGTATTTATTAGAAAAATATTATATTGAAAGTGAG
>JASDQU010245109.1:56071-69737 GCA_032191745.1 Picea mariana
GTATTAAGAATTCTTGGGAAAGAAAATAAAGTAGGGGAAAATATGTCTAGGGAGAAATGTTGATTTCCATCTCATAATATGTTTAGGTATTTGAGTATAGGCTCATAGGGTTAGGAAATTAGAGAGGCTTTTTGATTTGGTAGAGGCTATTTCATTTGGTCGCTTGCGAAAACGTTGGAGTAATGATATAAATTTACCATGTAAGAAAAAAATTTTGATTAAACTTTTACAAGGTTAATGAAAGATATAGAGAAAGTCTTTTATGCTGTAGGTATTTTCTTGTTATAAATGTATTTTATTAGTTATTTCTTTATTTCAGTTAAATTTTATGTTGTGAGAAGTAGGTTGTAAATTGTTGTTGTAACATCATTGCTTTAATATTTAAGAGAGGAATATATTATGTTGTGGTGGAGTGTAGTAATCAATGGCGAAGTATGAAATTTAAAATGATAAGTTGCCGAGACTTATAGAAATCATGTATATATGCGTATTAACATACATTGCCATTTTGATTTATGTTAGGACTACAAGATAATAGATACAAAATAGAGATTATTGCAAATCATATTTATTGGGTATGCTTATGTTTATTTACATAAATCTAATTTTGTCACACTCGGAATTAGGAAGACATGACAAAGAGTCAGCAAAGACTTAGGAAATACAACAAAACCTCGAAATATAGTAAATTATGTGCACAAAAAATATGGCGAGTTTGTGGTAAATATGGTGAGTTTGTGGTGAGTGTGGCCAATTTGTGGTGAGTATGTTAAGTTGTGAGTTTGATGGGGTGAGTTATCGGTCTAGATAAGACTCAACATGACTCGTGTGTCTTCGAAGAGTCAAACTACACTAAATAAATCTCATTAAAATTGTGTCTGATCAATTCCCTAAATGGGAGGGGCATTACATATTCACTATTACCACTATATTAAAAGTTGTTGTATATTAGGGTTAGCAAGCTAGTTGATTTTGTGCCATTACACCATGTACATATCCCTAGTTTAGTATTCTTATGAAAAACCTAAATAACGAAGAAGCCGCACACTGATAAATATGTAGGGAGAGAAATGCATGCAAAAAACATTAGTGACGAGTATCCATGACCTTATGCATATTGATATAAATGAGATAAAATTTTGGAATTAGTTTTTATCTTCAAAGCAACAACATTCGTGGACATTGTCTACAATGTCTTACAAACACCCTAAATGGAAATTCTAATTTAGGATATAAAGAAAATATAAAAAATCAAATTGGATTTTCATAGATACAAAGGAATGAGAAAGTGTAAGGACCCAACTTGAGTTGCAATTGGAAAAGGAATGATAGATGGTGCATCAAGAAAACATGAATAAGGGTGCATGACAAGTCCATATGTTTGATAGCCTTGTGGGTGGAAACCATGAGATGGTTAGGAAAATGCACTAGCACATAGGCTAGGAGGACCAAGGATGGTTTTCAAGTGGTGTGGATGACTATTGAGGTGTTGCATAGTGGGATTCAATAGAGGATGAAATGACTTGGAAATGTATTGGATTGTTTGTGGTATTCATGGAAATGAAATAATGTTGATAAGAGCATGGAAGGTATGTGAACACTTGGAAAAGAAGGAACATGATATTCATGGAATGTCATGTGTTGGCCTAGATCGATGACCATATGGTCTCACTTTGGGAAGTTGATTGTTCAAGAATTGATTTCTTAAGTGGGGTAGTGGTGCAACATTGTCTATGGTTGGGTGGGTGGCGATGGTGTAGCTTCACCTACAATGAAACAAGAAATATGGCATTCCACATGGTTTACGGTGCCTAGATTGGATTCAGTCAGGACATGTTTGTTAGGCATAGTCCAAGTGATACAAGAAGTTGATGGTCATGCTCAAATAGCATTTTCACATTCATGTCATTTGGTGACCAAGATTCTTGAGTGGTATGGGAAGCTCAAGTAGAATGAAAAATTTATCCCATGACAAATGGTATCAGAGCCAAGTTTGAATGTAGAAATCACAAAAGTTGTCCTTCACCACCAAAACCCCTTTCATTGAAGGAATCATGGGGTAGAACTTAAGGACCTAAATTGAAGTTCCATTACCAATGGCATTATGGATACCAAGAAAAAAAAATTAAGGGTACATGATGAGTCAATACATTTGGTATCCTTGGTCATTGACTAGTCAGTGGTAGCTACGAGATGGTTAGGATGATGTACTATCACATAGGTTAGGAGGACCAAGGATGCTTTTCAAGTAGGGTGGATGATTGATCAGATGAAACATAGGAGGCTTCAACAGAGGATGTGATGACTTGGAAATGTGATGGATTATATGTGTTATCTATGGCAAGGAAAGGATATTGATAAGTGAATGGAAGGCATATTAACACTTAGTGAAGTAGGGACATGATCGTCTTGGACTATCATGTGTAGGCCTAGATGGATGCCAACATGGTATCACATTGGGTAGTTGATTGTTCAAGGATTGTTGGGTCAGGGGAGGTAACAATGCAACATTGATGGTTGGGTGGTGATGATTTAACATCACCTATGGTGAAACAAAAACTATGACATTTTTCATGGTTTAAGGAACTTGGTTTGGGTTTGATCAGGACATTTTCGTTACCATAATTATCATATACATGTTCCCTTGGTTTAACTCTATTCCTTCCCAAAAATTTGACAAGTATGTAGATTTTTATTGGTTTGAGGTGGTATTGTAAAAGACCTTTTGTGATTTCCATAGACATATAGGCCACACATCAATGATATAGTACATAATTGGGAAAATTTGAATAAAAATGCTGGACATGTTGATCATAATCCATTGGTTCTAGTGGATCCAATTGAGTTTAAAGAAGAAGTTCCAAATGTGCATATAGATTTCAGGGAGCATACTTTGGATATCATTTGTAGATTGTATATGCATATATTTATAAATTAGAATGAGTTTGATATGCTTGGACACAAGGATAATGATGTTATGCATAATTGGAACTCTATTTTAGTGGATGGAGACACTTCCAATCATGTAATTCAATTCATGTCTCAAAAGTGAAAGTTGAAGTCCATTGTTCCTAATGAGCATGCAAAGTCTTATTAATTTGAGAGTTTGGGAATTAAGAAAAGAAAAACATATAATATTGTCGTTTTACATTATAGAATAGGAGATAATTTAGTATGTAGGAAAATCCAAGGAACTACAAGTGTAGTAAAGTATTAGTTTATTGGAGATGTTAAACAACCCTTGAAATTGAGTGTCTTCCTGAGAAGAGGCAATTACTTCTTTTATCCTCTACAAGGGTTGCAACTTTCAACATATTTGCAACAATATTCTATTATATGCTTCATATACAAATGAAATATATAGTTGATTTACACCACTCACATTTAATTACACTACTAGAAGAGATGAAGCATGTCAATTACATTAAAATAGTTGAAATACGTTTTATTGGAAGAAGTTTGTTAGAAAAAATTAATGCTTGACTTCATCAAGATTTCCCCCAAAATTCTACTATTCCTTCCAGAGGGAGGTCAATTATATTGGTTGATGATTTGGGACATTTTCCTACATGTGAAAGTCTTGCAAAATAATTATGAAACTCATTCACAAGTGTTTTGACCCTTGATATAGTGTTTAGGAAAGATAGACAAAGCTATGATAAAAAAACGTTTTTGTCATTTGTCTATGAATACTAGGGAAACAATGCTAACTGCAAAAGATTGGAAATCACTTATGACATGTATGGATACTTCTCTATATTCTTCCATAAAATATTCATTTGATAAGGTCATACATTTGTTTACGACAAATTATGACTTAAAAAATCATGACAAATGTTTTTTGAGATACCTAGATTGCTCCATTTCAGTCATTGTTGCTACAAGAGGAAGAAGAAACTATTCTATTGAGATGAATGGGGAATATTTGGAAATTGAGTTAATTTTTATAGTTGGAGATAAGGTAATTCTTACTTTAATCTTATGGAATAATGCACAACTTGTCAATGGTGATTTTGGAGTTGTAGAACAAATTGTGTATAACCCTAAAAGTTTACCCTAAAACCTTCCACTTGTTTTAGTAAGATTTGATAATTATCTGGGGGTTCCATGGGATGAATCATTTCCTCATAATGTCCTATTAAGTCTATTGAAAGTAGTAATATGAAACAAATTCCATTGAAACTTGTTTGGGAATTAACTATCCATAAGTCACAAGGATTAATGTTGTAGAAAGCTACTATTAATATTGGGAGCAAGAGAGACAAGGTATAACCTTTACTACAAGATATTACCTATGGATATAATAAAATTTGAACAATATAGATTGAAATTGATCACTATGTAATCTATCTATTATTTATTATATGCATTCTATTACTTTCTTGCTATTCACTTTCTTCATCATTTAACATTGTTACTTTATTTCTATTCACCTTATTCTTCATGTAAGTTTTCAAAAGATATTCTTTATAGTGCTCTCTACGTTATAGATGATAATTAGTAAATTTCAAATGATTAAATTCATCTAAAACATACACATAAATAATGATCATCTAAAGTTTTTATGCAACCACCTATATTTGGAACCAACATAAATCTATCTTAACTCTGTATATATCAAGCGCTAAGAGGGATCAAATCCCTTGAGGTGAAAAACTTTGTTTATAATGCAAAACTCTAGAGGATTTGATCCCTCTTAACACTTGATAGATATGGAATTAAGATGGATATATGTTGATTATGTAGAATTGGTCATCATTGATGGCATATAACTGATTACAACAACTTCAACATAGGAGAAAAAGAAACTGGAAGAAACCCACCAAACGAAAAGTTGCCTTTTGTATGCATTATTTTTCTTAAGAAAATATTAAATATGTCCTCTAGAAAGATACAGATTAATTGTTTAACATATTTTGTAAGTATTAGTCATGTTATAATCTTCAAGAAAATCTAACTGCAGAATTTCTTTTCATGATTATGATAGAAATCAACATCTCCATTTCATTCACTATCTGCAGATGAGGTGATATGTAAAGGATCATAAAAGGAGGGAGAAAAGTCTAGTTGGCACCATAAAGGACTAATTTCCTAACAACCAACAAATGGGCAGTTGGCACATGTATTTCTGATTTGGGAGAAGCACATGGAGGGGAAAAGGAGCCTACTTCGACTAGTGTAAAACTTGTTCTACATATCTAGAATTCAATGTTTAGAATCTTGCTTGAAATTTGATAACCCTGATATTATTCTGAGCCAAAAAGGAGAATGCTCTTGTTTTGATTCTATATATAGTGTGAAAGTTTTTAGAAGACATTTGAATCAAAGATGTTTTTTTCCCAGAGTTGTTAGTAATAGACAAAAATAAAAGTTGCATATATCAACATGGAAGAGCAATCCAAAGAAATTCAAAAGGAATGTTGAGAGAGCATGTTACAAATATAAATTCTTTTATTTTTTAGCTTGGAGGCCTTTCAATCTCTGTTAGGTTTGAAATTCCACCTATGGATTTCAGGTCAGAAAAAATTGTACAAATGTCATTGGGCGTACAACTCAGTGGTAGAGCATTTGAATGCAGATCAAGAGGTCACCGGTTAGAACTCGGTTGGGCCCTCTATACAATCTTGAAATCAAGAGGTCCCCAGTTCAAACTCGGTTGGGCCCTCTATACAATCTTGAAATCAAGAGGTCCCCGGTTCGAACTTGGTTGGGCCCTCCTTACAATCTTGAAATGTATAATTTGGTTTTGTCTTTGAGCAAACAATTGTTATAAGACTGAAATTACTTATATGGTTTCTAATTTTATGTAGATGTGAAAGAAAATATTATTATAAGAACATTGTTAGAAATATTAAATAATTTCTTTAGTCAAAAGAAGATTGTTATAAAATTGAAATTACATTAATATTATTAATGTAGTTGCGTTTTTCATAATCTTCTAAAAAAAACTCACATTCACATTATTTTTTGGTAGATATCAATGTACAGTGTGTAGAGAAAATTATAGACCATATACTAAACCAATGATTAGTGTGTATCAATTGTTTATTACTTGCTAAATGTGCTAAACATTCATAATCTTCCAAAAGATCTTATATCCAAATTATTTTTTGGTAGGTAAAGGTGAAGAAAATTATGCACTAGACATTAGGAAAATAATTTTAATTAGTTTGTACCATATTTTTCTTGTGTACATTAGATACCATGGAAACGACACACTAGCAACCATTAGTTTAGTGAATAATACATAATTAATTTTCTTCACCTTGAAAGAACATAATTTTCTTCACCTTCAAGAAACAGGGTAAGTGGTTATGAGATATATGGAGCCATGGCTGGTATTACCATGTCTTCCCTCTAACTAGCAGTGCAATAACCACTGCACTTCCTGTGAACTATGTGCATCGTCGATGTACATATTGGGCAGTATGTGAATTTTCGATGCAACATATATTCCCTTCATGGACAATGTCCAATGCATAAATCAATGGTGAACAATGTCAAAAAATTGGTTTATATTGATGGACAATTGGTTTGGATAGTTGGTTGTCATTGATTTCAACCCTTGGAGAGTGATATTGTATATTTATGTCAACCCTTAGAGATTGATGTAAACCCTTGGAGAAGTCCGATAGTGAATTCTAGTAGCACAAAGGTATGGGTAAGGGACTCGAGTTTGTTTGAGGTATAAAGGCATGAAGATCAGTTAATATGTAGGTAAGACTATTTCATATGGATAATACATGTCATGCTATTTCCGATGATATGTGGAACGCCACATAATTCCTTACGGTTAAAGAGTTATGGCCATATGAAGTTGGAGAACCCTCATGTGTTATCTAGAAGCCCCTAGAAGATAAAATAAGTCAATTATTCTAGAAGCTCCTAGAAGAAGTGTACTAGTCAAATTGATGGTAACTAGGAGTTAATCATGGGTATAGTTGTTGCATTAAGAAAATAATTAAAAATAAATTAGTTGCAACAAGAAGTTGTGAGTTTGGTAATTATGGTAAAGTAGTTGCGATGAGAAGATTGAATAGTCAAAGTGGTTGACCAAGAAATAAATTAAATAATAAAGCGGTTGCAACAAGAAGTTTCTCAAGGGAAAATAAGTTATGAATTGACTAATTATAGAAAAATTAGTTGCAACAAGAAGTTGTGAGTAAAGAGAAATTATTTAAATAACAAAGTAGTCAAAGTGGTTGCAACAATAAGTGGTGAGTTTACTATTTATGGATAAGTCAAAGTGGTTGCAAGAGAAATTAATTAAATAATAAAGTTAGTTGCAACTAGAAATGGAGAGATTACTATTTGTGGATAAAGTGGTTGTAAGTGGACAAGTGGTTAGAAGTGGGTTAGCCCTAGAAGAAGGAAGTTGGGTAAAGTTAGTTACAATGTAACCCCTTGAGGAAGCTACTTGGAGAGTAAAAATAAGAGAACAAGGAACTCCCATTAGCACCTGCCCTATCTATTGAATATGATTGAATATCTATTTTGTGAAAGGTCTATGCAGGTACACATTGATACATCAAGTTATGCAAGTATGAGGTAGTAAAGGAGGGTTGATGGTGAAAGTTTTGAAGTTGCAAAATTACTAAAAAAACCCTAGTTTTTGAGGTGTATGCGGGTTGCAGTGGAGGAAGGTGCGTACATATGCAATATGGAGGAGAACATGGTGCATACATACGCAGACTAAAGAATAACAAGTCACGCACAGTTGGGAAAATCCATGAAAGCTTTAGTATATGAAGATGTCAAGTCTCTAGAGTCTGAAAAAAAACTCCCAGGAAGGTCTACAGTGTTCAGGTACAACATATCTATCTACAGGTTCAAAAGGTATGCCATATTCTTATGTGTAGTTGGATATTGTTGCTTACATGTGATATGGTTATGGGAGATTGAGGATTTTTCCTAGAGAGGTTTTTGAGTTGGTACATACATGAGGTGTATGGTATGATGATGTTGGTACATCTTGATGAGTCATAGTTTGACTTGTTGATACATGTTTGATACACTTCTAGAGGAACTTTCTAGTAGTATTGTTGGCACATGGTATATGGATGATGTGGCATAGATATCTTGATATATTAGTAAAATCACATCTTGGTATTTGTGATGGTTATGATGTATTGTGATGTGCATAGTTGATGCACTTGCGATGGTATAGGTTGTGTGAGTGATTGATGTACATGGTTGATTGTACAGATTGAATGATACAGGTTGATTGGTACAGGTTAGGACATGTTTCAGGTTGATGTGACAAAGGAAACAAAGGTCTGAGTTTCAAAAAGTGAGAACCCTATCCTTATGAAGGTGTACACAGGCCGCGATATAGACATACCACATACATACACAGCCTGCAGTATATATAGGTTGGGTACATATGTGAGTTGCATCATATACAGGTCGCGTACCTGTTGGTTTTTGTTGCTACATGTTGAATTATGGTACATGATTGATTGTAGGCTATTGGTACAGGTTGGTTACAGGTTGTAGACATAGATTGGTACATGTTTACAGTGGTATATCTCATAGAGACAATGTGGCAGTGGTTTCATCATTTGACGCTTATATTTTAGGGCAACGGGACAAGGAAAAAAAAGGGGGTTGTAGCCTCCTTCCAGTTGGTGCCAGAGAATCAGGGATTTGGATCTTTCTTTAGGTTGGAGCCTAAGAACTAGGTGGTTGTAGCCACCTTCCAATTATAGCCAACGAACATAGGGGGTTGTATCCTCCTTCTGGTTGTAGCGAGATAATTGGGGAGTTGGAGCTTCCCTCAGGTTGTAGCCTAAGAAACTAGGGGGTTGGATCCTCCTTCTAGTTGTAGCTGAAGAAATGGAAGTTGTTGCTTCCTTGAATGTAATTCTTAAATACATATAAGAAAATAATTATGTGATTTTCTCCCGCATTGGGTTTCCACATAAAATACTGGTGTACTGTGCATTGTGTGGATGTGTCTATTATTGTTTATTATGCATTGATGGAAGTTAATTTTATATGATTCAATACAATAGTAATGATGAACTGATGAACATTGTTGAATAATTTAAAGGAATATAAACTGTGGTTAAAAAGTATATATATTTCTCATTACTGATTCACCCCCGCTCTCAGTAATCCAACAATTGATATAAGAGTTGGTTCCTTAAGGAAATAGTTTAACCACTAGAAGGAGATCATGTGATACACTAAGAATGGAGTACCAACGTTTGATGTTCAAAGTGGTCTAAAGTATGAGATATGGAGTAGAAGGATGAAAGTATTTTTACAGGAACAAGGGTATGATATTTGGCTATCAGTTTCTATATGATAGATAGTTCAAAAAGGGAAAAGATTGTAGCCAAGAAGGAAATGGAATGAAATAACAAAATTGCAATGGATTTCATTTTGGAAGGACTATATGATTCAGTAAAGGAAAAAGTGGGTAAATGTTCATCAACCAAATAACTTTGGAATAAGTTACATAATATATATTCTTCACCCATCACAGAGTTAGAAAATGCCAAAGAAGATGCAGGTACAAAACAAGAAGAAAGATGTTCATCATGTTAGAAAGATTTAGAAGAGGAAGAGTATGAAGAAGAAAAAGTTGATTACAAAGAACAATTGATTAGTGCAATTGAATATATAAAGAAAGAAAGAGAAGAAAACAAATCACTCAAGAAATAATTGATGAAGAAAAACGAAAGTGTTCAAGGTTTTAAAGAAGCTAAGTAGCTCATCAAGAATTTAAGAGCTCAATTAGAAGAGGCTAGAAGAATTGAAGAAGCTATAGAATATCAATTCAGTGTTTAGAACACAACATGGCAACACAAAAGGAAGAAAAAGAAAAGAGAGAAACGATACTGACAGATCATCTCAAGGAAAAAACAAATGACTTAAACCATCTTGAGGAAGAGTTTGGTCAAGAAGAGAGAAGACTTGAAGAAGAAATAATTACTTTGAATATACAACTTGAAGAAGAAAATAGAACAGAAGAACTCATGAAGTCTCAGATAATGAAGAAAGAAGAAAAGGTTGAGAATATTGAAGAAGAAGTTCTCACATTTAGAATTAAAATCGCCAAGCTCATCAAGAACGTTGAAGAGACATAAACATCCACACCAATAGTAGAGAGTGAAGAGAATTATTCCAAGGTGCCAGAAAAGAAGAGCAGGTAAATACAAAACAGGCTCGAGAGATTGTACTTTCAGGAATTGTAGTGACAAATCAATCCACATGCAGAAAGAAAGAGGTTAGAGTTCAGAGAGATGATGGGTCTACAAACGAAGAGGGATATTTCTCTGCATTAGAGCGGGTATTTTTCTGAGCCATCCATCTTGGAGACTCCTGGTATTATGAATATTGAATAGGGGGAGTCTAGATGACATCTCTATAGATCATAGATTTATCTTTTAAGCAGTTTGAAGTATGATGTTGCATATGTTTGATAGAGATAGCTTCAGTGTGGTTCAATAACAGAGGTGAAGAATGACAAATTGATCGATTGATAAAGTGATGTTTCCACACAGGTGTCAGTTGGAAGTCAGTTAGTAGAAGTTTATGATTGTATTCAGATAGAGATATATTCAACACAAGTTGTTCCAGATATGCAGAGTTTGGTCTACAGATAGAGAAGACCAGTGGACACATTATGATAGATTTATTAGTTGTAGTAATAAAGACTTTACAATAGTACAGTGACATATGGGTCAGTATTGTGGACAATTGTGTAGCAGAATCATGTACAGTATGGATAGAGATGGGTTCGTAAGAACACTTAGCAGGTTTGGATAGATGTATGTCAGTGGCTGAGAGCATGAGTTCAGGAAATATTGGATTCAAAGATTGGTTCAGAGACTCGTGGTTCATAGATAAATTAATGTTAATGATACAAGAATATTTTAATGCTTATTCTTGAATGATTTTCATATATGTCATTTGATTAAACAAGGGAGCACCAATAGACAATAACTCCAAACGGAAGCAAGTGTAGGAAGCCCCACATTTCATCTACACTACATCTTCTAAAGAAGTCAAATGGGAAGAGATTATTCAAACATAGAGATGATATCATAGGCATGTTTCTAGGGGAAGAGATGATAGAGTTGATCAAAAAGGGAGTATGAGTAGCCATTAGTATTGCATCATAGTGTTACCCTTTGTCAAAGGGGGATAAAGAGTAATCAAAGGCATAGAAACGCAGAGAAAGATCAGAGACATGAAGACATAGGGAGTATCCCCAAGGTGGGTGCAATCAGGGAGAGCAACCACAAGGAGAGATACCCTTTGCCATTGATGTCAAAGGGGGAGATATAGAAATATTGATGAGGAGAGATGACAATGTTGTCATGACTAAGTGTTGCCATCAATGTTGGTGTTGCCATCAATTCCAAAGGGGGAGATTGTCAGACAATGGGTTTAGATTGATGGACAGTTGATTTGGATATTTGGTTTTCATTGATGTCAACCATTGGAGAGTGATATTATATATTGATTTCAACCCTTAGAGATTGATGTCAATCCTTGGAGAAGTCCGGTATCACAAAGGTATGGGTAAGGGACTTGTGTTTGTTTGAGGTATAAAGTCATGAAGATCAATGAATATGCAAGTAATACTATTCCATATGGATAGTACATGTCATGCCATTTCTGTTGATATGTGGAACATCACATAACTCTTCACGTTTAGAGAGTTATGGCCATCTGAAGTTGGAGAACCCTCATGAGTTATCTAGAAGCCCCTAGAAGGTCAAAGAAGTCAAATATTCTAGAAGCTCCTAGAAGAAGTTACTAGTCAAATTGATGGTAACTAGGATTTAATCATGGGTGTATTTGTTGCATTAAGAAAATAATTAAAAATAAATTAGTTGCAACAAGAAGTTGTGATTTTGGTAATTATGGTAAAGTAGTTGTGATGAGAAGATTGAATAGTCAAAGTGGTTGACCAAGAAATTACAACAAGAAGTTAGTTAAGGGAAAATAAGTTATGAATTGAATAATTATAGAAAGATTAGTTTCAACGAGAAGTTGTGAGTAAAGAGAAATTATTTAAATAATAAAGTAGTCAAAGTGGTTGCAAAGATAAATTATTTAAATAATCAAGTGTTTGCAACAAGAAGTGGTGAGTTTACTATTTATGGATAAGTCAAAGTGGTTGCAAGAGAAATTAATTAAATAATTAAGTTAGTTGCAATTATAAGTGGAGATATTACTATTTGTGGATAAAGTGGTTGTAAGTGGACAAGTGGTTATAAGTAGGTTAGCCCTAGAAGAAGGCAGTTGGGTAAAGTTAGTTAGAAGGTAACCCCTTGAGGAAGCTACTTGGAGAATATAAATAAGAGAGAAAGGAACTCCCATTATCACTTAACCTACCTATTGAATATCATTGAATATCTATTTTGTGAAAGGCCTATTGCAGGTACACATTGATACATCAAGTTACGCAAGTCTTAGGTCGTAAAGGAGGGTTGACGACGAAAGTTTTGGAGTTGATGAATTACTGAAAAAAACCCTAGTTCTTTATGTGTACATGGGCTGCAATGGTGGAAGGCATGTGCATACATAGGATGAAGAATAACATGCTGCGTACAGTTGGGAAAAACCATGAAAGATTGAGTAGATGAAGATTCTAGGTCTCTAGAGTCTGAAAAAAAGCTCTTAGGAAGGTCTACAGTGATCAGGTACAACATATCTATCTACAGGTTCAAAATGTATGTCATATTCTTATGTGTAGTTGGATATTGTTGCTTAAATGTGATATGGTTATGGAAGATTGAGGATTTTCCCTAGAGAGGTTGTTGAGTTGAAACATACATGAGGTGTATGGTATGATGATGTTGGTACATCTTGATGAGTCATAGTTTGACGGGTTGATACATGTTTGGTACATTGCTTGAGTCAGTTTTTAATAGTATTGTTGGCACATGGTATATGGATGATGTGGCATAGATATATTGATATATTAGTAAAATCACATTTTGGTCTTGGTCATGGTTATGAGCTATTGTGATGTGCATAGTTGATGCATTTGTGATGGTACAAGTTGTGTGAGTGATTTATGTGCATGGTTGATAGTAAATGTTGATTGGTACAGGTTGGGACATGTTGCAAGTTGATGTGATAGAGGCAACAAAGGGTCTGAGTTTCAAAAAGTGAGAACCCTAGACTTCTAAAGGTGTATGCAGGCCACGATATAGACATATCGTGTACATACACACGCTGAAGTATATATAGGTCGTGTACATATGTGAGCTGCATGTTGGATTACTGAGAGAGGGGGTGAATCAGTAATAGCATAATTATAATCATTTTTCTTCAAATGTTATATCAATGTAGAATTATTATCCAATAATTAGTAAGAAATAAACAATCACACATATACACAGTACACCGGTGTTTTACGTGGAAACCCAAATCGGGAGAAAACCACGAAATGATTTTTCTTATATGTCTTGAATAATTACATTCATTAGAAGCACTAACTTTCTTTGTTTTCCAGCTGCAACTGGAAGGAGGCTCCAACCCCCTAGTTTCTCTGGCTACAACCTGAGGGAAGCTCCAACTCCCAAATTCTCTGGCTACAACCAGAAGGAGGCTACAACCCCCAATGTTCTCTGGCTACAACCGGAAGGTGGCTACAACCACCTATCCTTGCCCCGTCCTGCCACCCTGAAGTAGAAGTAGA
>JASDQU010245110.1:16829-42841 GCA_032191745.1 Picea mariana
CCGATACCAACTCCTCTTTCGAGACTTTCGCCTCTGTTCACGAGGGCTTAACCCTCATGCATCTCCTGACAGATCCACGGCTGTCGAGTTTTCTAACTAAGATCTGACGGTTCAGATCTGTCCCGCGCTGTGCACTCTCCCGCTGCTCCATGGACGTGGAAAAACCAACGGTCCAGATACTTCCACGGACCTTGGGGATCTACGGTCCCGGTTTCTTCGCTACTCTCGAAGATAAAGGAAAAGGGTTAAGGCATTTAATGACCTCGTTTCTTCCTCCAATCTAACGGTCGTGAATTACCGCAGTCTTTCGACAGGATCTTGTTCATCGATCAATACTTATCCCTACGCTGCTATTTCGGGATTTTGAGAGGCCCATTCTTCCTCGTACACGATTACAAAGACTTGCGCCTTCAAATCCTTTTTCAGGTTCCTAGTAAGCTTTCCAAGAAGGGTATCTCTGTGGAGAGATCGATTCCGGGTATTCTTGGGGACGAATAAAGGTATAGATTTCCCGAAAGCAGACTTGAAGTCTGAATTAGATCGGAATACATATATATAAATCTATCTATAAACATAATCCATACGTGGTCCTTCCAATAAAAGCATGCAACCACCATTTATGATCAAAACACCACACAGACAGTCTTACACTCAAACCATTCATAAACTGCACAGACTATGAGCATACATGTCAGCATATAAATTTCAAGATGCAAGATGTAAAACACTTATCAGAAATAACACTCGATGTGATTGCAACTGCTGAGAGGGGTGCTTGTTTCCACCCAACCGTAGGCTCAGCGACTCCCAACGGATTTACCACTAGCCACCCCCGAGCTGAGACCACGATGCTGCGAGACTGAGTCTCTGTTTGCCAGTGATCGAGAACGAAGGTTACTCTCCTCCTTCTCCGCTATCACTCACTATGTATTTTTCCAGAGTTCTCCTTCTTCTTCTTTCCCTCGCGTCTCCCCTTGATCCCACACGCTTCCTGCCTTTTCTCCTTTCGGCGAGGTTGCGTGTGGCACAATCTTCCTCACAGTGGTCAGGTCTGAGGACTCTACGGATGGGCGGTTCACCCCCATCCCTCATTACTCATGAGGAGCCCTTTACCTACCAACCTGGCGAGTCATTTAATTCGGGGCTAGCGAGCCGCTCTTGGTTCTTCGGGCCAGTGAAGTCCAAATACGGTATTGGTTTCGATGGAAGTTAACGCCACCTTTCCAGGTGCCTTCCACCACCTTTCTTCAGCCATCATGGTCTCTTTTTCAGCACATCCGCCTCTCAGCAGTCCTGCAATATATATTCATAATATTATTCACATCCATCGACCTTTTTCACAAGGTCCATTCACATCACACATTCACATTTCTAAGTTTGCCACAATACTTGGCTAGTATAGTTATTTTTACAGACTGGGAGAAACAGGGGTGTTACAGATCCACTACCTYTGACTTGGATGCATCAATCTTCTTCCAGTTCGTAATCATAGGTGTTGCCATAGGCCTGCAATCCTGCATACCAAAGTGCTTCGGGATCTCCATAGCATATTTTCCCTGACCAAGGAAAATATGCCCATCCTTCTGCCACACCTCCAAACAAAGAAAATAATGCATGAGCCTCAAGTCCTTCATCTCAAACTCATTAGCAAGATCCCTCTTGCAATTTGCTACGAGCTTCCTTGATCCTGTTGTACCAGGCACGTGGTGCCTGCTTGAGCCCAGATAACGCTCTCTTCAATCTGCAAACATGAGATGCCCTATTGTGCACCTCAAATCCCTCTGGCTGCTCAATGTGGATATCTTTATCTACCACTCCATTCAAAAATGTTGAATTGACATCCATCTGGTGGATCTCCCAACCCAACTCAGCTACTATGGATATCACTGCCCTGATAGAAGAATATCTCGCCACGGGTGCAAATGTCTCACTAAAGTAAATCCCTTCCTTCTGTGAGAAGCCCTTAGTCACAAATTGGGCTTTGAACTTGTACACACTGCCATCTGCAACGTGCTTGTTCCTATATATCCACTTGTATCCAATCACAAACTTTCCCTTAGGTCGCAGCACAACCTCCCATACGTCGTTTTTCATGATAGAAGAATACTCTTCCATCATGGCATCTCTCCACAAATGTTGCTCAAATGCCTCCTGAAATCTAGAAGGCTCGACCTCTCTATCAGCTTGCTCATAAGAGCCATATAGCTAGAAAATCTTTTAGGCTGTCTGCTCTACTTAACTGATGTCCTTGGCACATCCTCCTGCTCCTGAGCCTCCCTCAATGTATGCTCAACCCACTTCGGCCTCCTCCTGCTAGAAGTCTCGACCTGTGTCAATGGAGCATCTTGTTCCTCATCATGCTCATCATGTTGCTCACTCTGCTCTACCTACACAGCCTGTTGTTGTTGTTGTCCATCATGCACTGAGGTCTAGGATCTTGGCTATGTAGCCTCCTCCTTAAGTATGATCTGAACCTGTCCCTCTGCTAACATCTCTGTCAATAGGAATTCCTGAGAGCCATGTCCTCCTCAAATCTCACATCCCATCTTGCCACAGTTGTCCTCGGTGCTAAAATGTAGACCTATTATCCCTATGTTGTGGATAACTAAGGAGATTATATCTCGAGGCCCCCAGGTTCCAAATATGGAGTGTCGAGAGACTACATGACCAACAGTACCTTTTTTCACAGAGATGGAAACCCCTCTCACCACCATAGATGGTCACAGATTTCCAGATGGCATCCACCACATCAACTGGCTTTCGGAAGGCAATGGGCCTTGCTCCATGAGGTACAAGTCAGTATTATGGTGAGCATCATTTCAATATTTAAGCCAANATGACCAACAGTACCTTTTTTCACAGAGATGGAAACCCCTCTCACCACTATAGATGGTCACAGATTTCCAGATGGCATCCACCACATCAACTGGCTTTCGGAAGGCAATGGGCCTTGCTCCATGAGGTACAAGTCAGTATTATGGTGAGCATCATTTCAATATTTAAGCCAATTGAGTATGTTGTATCTTAGATTGCTCTAGATTTCATGATATATGCTTGGACATTATGCCTTTTGCCTTGCTTCACTTTGGTAGTTGACATTGTGCCCTAGAGAGTGGTCTTCCTTGGGAATGGGTTTGCTACTAGGAACTCCCTTAAAGAGCCATCGTACTGTTCCCGACCATACTTACCACTTTCCATCATTTTTCCCTCTATTTCCTTATCTCTTGGGATTTTAGGGTGTATTGACCCAAGAAGGGGTTGTCCCTCATTCTATGGGAAGAAGGGATTGAAGGCCCAGAGGGATTGATGTTGGGTAAAAGATAAAAGCCTTGTATAAACCTTCTAGATGCTTTGCCCAGGGATCACCCAAGACAGTAGTGAAACGCTTATCTTTGAGTAAAGGGGACCCAAAATATAATAAAGAATGCTTAAAAGGTTAGTTGAAGGATAGGAGATCTCATCACGAGCCGACCTATCACGTCCATGAATATCTAGTGGTATGACATTGCCATCATCTGGTCACCAAACCAAGGTAATGGCTCTCAGTTGCATGGCTGAGAGAAAGGGGGTCTCATCACGAGCCAGCCTTCTCATCTCCACTAGGTATTTGTGGGTGACATTGCCATTATCTGGTCACCACGCCAAGGCAATGACCTTCAACCTCTCCTTAAAATTATGAAAGAATAAAAGAATGGCAAATAATGGGCTTGGAAAAAGTGCATTGTGGACGATGGTACCACACACCCTATACAAAGGCACCCATGCATGAGACACTATGACCCCTTGTAAGTCATGAGCCCTATGCCCATTGAGTCTTGACCCCAACCACTTCACCCACTTTACATGGCTTAAAGAGGGATCTCTTGGAAACTTTCCTTGACCTAGGGCAAGATCTACCCAATAGGACACCTCNTCAACCCTCCCATATTCAAGCTTGACAAGTCGCATAGTGTCTTTGAACAATTAATTGTTTGATATAGTGATCTTTGATGCACATGCTTAGGTGGCTCATTTATTGATTGGATTAACTTATCATGATGTTATGACTTGAGATCCTTGGAGGGCGTGCTCATTTGTCTTTGCAGGACCTAGTTGGTGGACAGTTTTGGGAGAACAAGCCTAGCTTGGGCTTCCATGGGGCTACAAACCCACAGGTTGGATGCCAAGGGCCCACATGCCGAATGAAGAAGATAAAACTTGAAAGACCTTGAAGATGACTTGGACGATGTATCCTAGCCCCCACATGCCAAACGTTTTGCCTAGGAGAGGCAAAACGTCTCTTTTTTTAGCATGACATCATCTAGGGGGTTAGGGTTTGGTGGTGATGTAGCCACTCACTGACACATGGACGTTTTGAGGAGAAGAAGATCTTCACCGTGAGATTGTCTAGATGCTTGACATGTGGCCTTTGGAGGCCTACCCATGCTTCTTCAACACCAATGACTTCTTTTAAGTGGCAAAACGCCCCCTAAAGGGGAGATGTCCATGTAAAATTAGGGTTTTTATTTGTGCAAAAGTGAAACTTTAAATGAATTGTTTAATATTAATATTACTTTGTTAAAAGGGGCAAGATTAAGGTTTTTGACCCCTAGTCTTGTGGTTTACCCCTTAATTTATGGACAAGTCACCTTAGTGACATTTTGTATAAATAAGAGATCATAAGATCTCATTTGAACATAACTCTCCCTCTTGTGAGAGGTATTGGTCTGAAACTTTCGCTACAATTGGAGTATTTTGCCTCTTGTGCTATGGAATAATGCTTTTTGGTTATGGTGTGATGATGATGATGGTGCGCTATCTCTAGGAGGTCATTCTCTTGCTTTAGTGGAGGTTTACTTTGGCATTTTAATGCTTTTTCTTGAATGGTATGGTCTCTTTACTTTGTTATTATCATTTATAATTCAAGCTAAGGTTGTTTTGGCCAAGGCTAGATAGGGAGTATAAGGGCATACACCCCTATCCTAGTTTCCACCATAATTGTCAAGCTTTTAAAATTGTTTTACAAGGGTTTAGTTGAGGACGTAAGAGGATTTACACCCCTCATCTTCAAACCCTAGCTAGGTTACTTGCCTTGGGAAGTAAGAGGGTTTACACCCCCAAGGATTTAGTAATCCTAGCTCTTTCTTCTTGACCCCATTAACCCATAACTAAAGGCACTAATCTTGCATTGGAGAAATAAAATATTGCATTGGGAAACGTGATTTTTGTTGATTTTTCAATAAGCTAGGTTAAGCATGTAGTTCATTCCAATTTTGCATTTGTCTTAACCATAAACAATAATGTTGCAGCAACCAAGATCACAAAAATTAACACCATGCACAAAAACACACGAAGTATCCTGGGAAACCCTTCTCGACAAGGGAAGAAAACCCAGCCAAATCCGTTGATATATTCTTCAAGAGAAAGACCTTCACCACCAATAAGACCTAGCACACAAGAGGGTGCGCAAACCCTAGAAGACTAGCGCCCAAGAGAGGTGCGCACTTTTCCCAAGAAGATGTACTTGCTGAAATTTCCAAACTCATGTGAAAGATATGATTCCACAATGGAGAATCTACCTTTACTTATATTAGACTTGTCCTATCAACAGAAGTGTCTATTAGCACAACAAGGCCGACCTCTCTAAGTCACATTATAATTAATATTAACCAGATTAATTATCTTTTACATTTATTATTAATCACATTAAGGTGGGGCCGACCTCTACCCTTTACATTACAATTAGGGTTACAGGCAAGTCTGACTCTTGAACAATATAGCAAGGGATCTTATACACCCACTAGTGCTCATCCACTAGAGGCACATCCATAGGGATGTCCATATCTCTGGCTTACTGCATTACACAGAACAACCATTTCTTCACTAGTGCTCAGCCATGAGGATCACGTTCACTTGTGCTCGTCCACAGGGACGTCCACTAAACAGATCTTCTTTCCCACTGCATTACACAGGAGAGTCATCTAGAGTTTCTCGTCAACTCTTCTGCTCAGAGGAGGCTAATACATCATCTTCATTTTTGTTCTCATGACGATGCACCCAACACTTTGGGATTTCACACGTTCACCTTGTGCTCAGCCACAGGCACGTCCAACTCTGCAGATCTCTTTTCTCACTGCATTACACAGGAGAATCATCTAGAGTTCTTCTCAACTCTCTGTAAGGAGGAGGCCATCTCTACGTTCCTGCTCTATCTCAGATAGGAACCACATACCCATCTCAGGGGCTTTCTCTTAGGTTTGTACACTGGAGAATGTCTCATGTAGTTGTTTTCTCTCAGGTTTGTTAGCTGGAGAATGTCTCACATAGTTGCAATCATCAACAATTTTTGGTCATTTTTACTTCTTGCAAAGTGTATTGTATTCATTGTGCCTTGGGCACCTCACAGCCACTAGGGCGTCCACATCAAGGGACTACTTCTTGCTTTTGTTATAAAATTACATCTTTAGCCCTTATGACTGCAAAAACTCTAACTCATTTGCTTGAATAACTCTCTTATCAACCATTGGATTTTGCTCAAAGTTTGCACACTTATTCTTCTTGGTCTAGCACACTTTTTGGCAAAGTTTGAGGGGTTTTCAATGGCTGATTTTCTTGTTGTAATACATTGAATGTTACAACCATAAGGCTGATATAATTTGCTGCAGACAAGTGTTTACAACAGCCTTATCTTTTTATGCTAGAATATTGGTTTTTCATCTTTAGTTTAGCTAGTCATTAACTAGTCTTTCTCTTGTATCTTCTACTTGATCTCTAGCATTTATTGAGCAGCTTATAGTACCATATTATTCCTGATATATACTGTTATCTATTGCTGCAAATTAAGGACAGCATGCTTAACTTGCTGATCCAACTAACATACATCATTGCAAAGTGAATTTTCTTGTGTCTCGGGCAGGTATTTCACCATTTATAGGTTACTCAACATACTTGGCAACCATTGGACCTTCCCAAGACTTCATTCCACACACTTCACTCCACTTAGACTTGACCTCTAGGGGCTCCACTTCCATCTCTATCCATCTCCATCTCATTCCCCCTAGGGTCACCGGGATCGCCTCCCAAGAGTGACCTAGTCACCCTTGAAGTGTGGGACCTACATCGAGGTGACATTAGGTGTAGGATTCCCAAGTTGTAGCACTTGCTTTTGTGGTTGGTCGGGCTTTTCCCAACCTACAACTTGTGCTATAACAGACCCTATAGGCCTTTGAGGTCTCACTGTAACAGACCAAGATGCCTTTAGTTGTTGTAGGCTCTAGCTTGGTTCTCTTCTCTGTCAGAACATGACAGTAAAGCAAGCACCCAAAGATGCGCAAGTGACCAATCTCTGGCCTCTTCCCTGTAAAAGCCTCCTCGGGCGTCATCCTCCCAATACCTTATGCGGACTCTGAATCTGCAGTGTTGCATGCCTCAGTCCATAGAAACATGGGCAAATCCTAATCATGCAACATAGCTTTAGTTGCTCCAACAATTGACCTATTCTTCCTTTTGACACATCGTTTTGCTATGGATTATACGGCACAGTTAAATCTTTCTTGATCCCTGATGTTGCACAGAACTCCTTGAAGGCATTCGAGGTGTACTCTCCTCCATTGTCTAACATGAGTACTTTAATTTTTCTTCCTATCTGGTTCTCCACAAGAGCTTTGAACTCTTTGAACCGACTGAAGACTTCGTCTATTGTTTTCATAAAGTATACCCAGGTTTTCCTGGAATAGTCATCTATAAAAGTGACATAGTACTCATACCCACTCAGTGAAACTGATGACATAGGTAAATAGACATCCGAATGAATCAAGTCCAAAATCCCTTTGGATCTGTTGTCGCTGCTAGGAAAAACAGTCTTGGCGTACATGCCCAAAGCACACTCGTTGCACACTTCATGTTGATCGGAACGGGAGTCTGGAAGCCCAGTCACAGACTCCCTGAGCAGCTTGAGTACTCCATGATGTAAATGTGCCATCTATCTGTGCCAAAGCTCCCCCAAATCACGGCCACTATCACTGTTGCTCACCAATGCACATGTTGGCTCAAACTGCAGCTTGTACAGTTTCTTCCTCCTCACACCCAATACTTTGCTCATGCTTGCACTAGAGCCCTTTGGATGTATGTACACCTTCCCATCCCGAAAAGTGACCACATATCCCTTGTCTTCCAACTGTGAGACAAAGATCAAATTCTTCATTAAACTAGGAACAAAAAGTACATCACTAATAGACAGGTTTACCTGACTCCCTCTGAAACTTTACAGTTCTGCTCCTTGTTGGTTTGCACTTTGCATCATCCCCAAGTGTAATGTATACATCCGAAGTACTCTCATCCAGCTTGTTGAAGTACTCTCGAACCCCTGTCACGTGGCAAGATGCACCACTGTCAATATACCAAGTGCATGTGACCATGGAGCTAGTTAGGCACACTATGAGTGAAAACTCATCCTCGAACTTGGCTGCAAACTCTTCCACTTCTGATGTAGCAGTCGTTCCCTTCTTGGCTTTGCTCTTCTTCTTATTTGGGCAGTGACTGGCAAAGTGTCCAAGTTGATGGCACGCAAAACATTTGACTTTGCTGGTGTCAACCTTCTTCTTGCCATCCTTAGAAGAAGCACCCTTCTTGTTCTTACCCTTCTTTGAAGCTAGGGAAAGATTCTCCTTACCCTCTCGCTTGTGACTGTTATTGTTGCCTCTGCTGAGAGAACCCAAGCTCAACTCCTCCTGACTGAAGTCATCCCATAGACGATCCCATTCCAGAACATTTTCCCGTCCAGCAATCACACTGACGAAAATTGCCCAACGCTTGGAAAAGCCATTCAAGGCTATCTTCACAAGCTCAGAATCATCAATCTTGTCCCCCACTGCAGCTAACTCGTCCTCGATCTGTCTGATCCTGGTGAGGTATGATACAACACTTTCACCCTTCGCCATCTTAGTGTTCTGGAGCTTGTCTTTCAAGACCATTTTTTTGTTAAGGTTTGAGCTCTGATAGAGCTTCGTGTTGGTCTCCCATATCTTCCTAATTGAATCCAATCCAGTGAGGTGAGGTACCACATGGTCCTTTACCCATCCATGATAATTCTTCTAGCCCTGGCATCATTCTTCTTGTGCATATCTGCTTGCTGTGAATCTGTAGGAACTGCAATGGTCTTCTCTGCAAAGTCCTTGAGTCCATACTCTTCCAACAGTAGCAAGATCTGCTCCTTCCAGACGCCAAAGCTTGATGCGCCATCTAATCTGTCCTCAACTCTTATTAGTCCTGTAAGAGACATCTTCTCTGAAACCCTGAATACAATCTGTAAATTGAAGAAAGCTTGCTGACTATAAACTAGATCTGCAAGATCTGAACTAGATCTGCAAGATCTAAACTAGATCTGAAGAGATCTGATGAAGAGATCTCTTGTATCAAATTCCTTTAAGTTGGCTTTAAGTTTTTGTGTGAATGATCAAAGGCGCTGCTCTGATACCATGTAAAACTTCCTAATACCCAGCAGATCTGATATTTATGCCAATAGATTTATCCCTAGAATATTATTTCCACATGTATTTAATTATGATCTATGTAGGAAATATACAACTGAGTATTAAATGCAAACACAACGGAAATAAAACAGCAATCACACGAATTTAACACAGTTATTTTGGGTGTAAACCCCTGGAAAAACCCCGAAGAGAACACCAGTTAGAATGAGATTTCTCTTTATTATTTAGTTCAACAAATCCACCGGAAATAAATACAAATCAGATCTGGGCTTAATCCACCCACAAAGAGACCTAAACCTTAGGCAAAGTTGTTGGTCTGCACCTGGAAAGAATGCGGCCAGGCTTAAAGACCCCTACGACCTTGAACACTGAGCTCCAGAAGGGAACACTAGGCTAGATCTGGCCTAGAACAAGTCTCGGCCACCCACACCAACCCCTGTGTCACCTGAGAAGTCCTTGTGTCTCACTCCTTCAACAGATCGGCCCTCTCACAGCCTGCAAACTCAACTAACTCGGCCCTGTCTAGTCTGCTGGGAAATGAAGACAATAATGCTTCCGATCTCCCTCTCTCTCTGCCACTGAAATGCACTTGATCTCCTTCAACCTGCACTGAAAATCCTAGTATCTCTCTCACTCAACGATCTTCCTGTAGATCTGAAATTACTCCATATCATCTCCCTCTAATCATATCTCCTTCATATAGATCTCCAACCTAGGAATCAAGGGTTGAGATAAGATCTCAAGCCATCCTTATCAACGGTCATGATCCAATCAAGCATTCACTAGATCTTATCTAGATGCTTCTAAAAGAAAAGTAACTAAAGTGGTTAATAAGTGACATTTACTAAGTTAGACTTAGAAAATATTTAATTTTCACTTAACCACTTTAATTAGTCACATTTCACTTAAGAAAATTAACATGACTAGGAGATTAATACCATCCGAGCTACAAACTTAACACGGCTGAGATTAGATCTCAAGCCATCCTCATCAACAGTCATGATCTAATCAAGCATTCACTAGATCTTATCTAGATGCTTCTAGAAGAAAAGTAATTAAAGTGATTAATAAGTGACATTTCCTAAGTTAGACTTAGGAAATATTTAATTTTCACTTAACCACTTTAATTAGTCACATTTCACTTAAGAAAATTAACATGACTAGGAGATTAATACCATTCGAGCTACAAACTTAACACATATTCATCAAAAGGACAAACATTAACATATTGAAGTGGAAGAGCCTCCTGACGAAGTTGGGAAATATAGTCGTGAAGAGAAATAACCTCGTCTTGAAGTCACATATCAATTCCTTGCAATGAAAAATTATGCTCTCATAGACCAAAAGTAATGTTTTCCAGTGAAGTAACTTCATTACAAAGTTGAGCAATAGAGTCCTACGAACTCACATTAATACCCTTGAAATAAAGAACATTACAAAGTTGAGAAACCTACTCATTAAGCTTCCTGCAAGGAAGCACCCCTCTTCTCACTATATTTTGGAGAAAGAAATCTTCTTCAAAATCATCCATAAGGAAAAATAGGAGATTTTGTAATGGTTATTAAGGTGTGCAAGGTATTGCAGAATGTCTGGGGTGCTCTTTGATACCATGTTAGGAAATGAAATCCTTTAAATGATATTTAGTAATTCTTAATTCACTTACAACTTGTACAAGGTAATGATTAAGGTCACAAGGATTCTAAATGTACTTGTTCTTCTTGGCCAATTGAGGAAGCAGGAGATCATGATCATGCTTCAAGTCTTGATATTCTTCAAAAGAAGAGACATTATAAGCCAGAATTGTAATAACCTCGTCCTAGAGATTGAAAATAGAGTCCTACGAGAAAATAACCTCGTCCTGAAGTGTCTCACATTAATTTTTTTAAATGTAAATCTATGCTCTTAAACACTAGAAGTATTTGAGTATGTAGATTTTCACAATTTGTCATAGTTCTAGTAGAATTTTCAAATTTTAAATTCTGTCAAAGTTTAGGAGCATTTCTAAACTTTGACAGTGTAAAATCTAGAAATTCTACTAGAACTAGAAGAGTATTATTTTGCAGTAAAATAACTTCATTACGAAGTTGTGCAATAGAATCCTACCAACTGGTACTAATATCTTGCAATGAAACAATATCATTACAATGTTGGGAAGTAGCAATGGTGTACTGTAGGGAAGCACCCCTCTTCTCCCTACATTTCTAGACAAAATTCTTCTTCTTCCTAGAGATCATCCATATTGGAAAAATTAAGGGATTTTGCAATAGTCATTATGGAGGCAAAAGATCAATTAATGTCTAGGTGAGGCACTCTGATACCATGTTAGGAAATGGTATTGAACATCATTAATTTGCAAGTAACATTCTAAGAAAAAGCACTAATAACAACCAGACAGAAACAACATGAGCACATCACATATAAGATTGACACAAGTATTTGATGGATGCATCATTTCAAAAAAATTAATATAGCTCATATACACTTGATATGTTACATAATAACTACAAACGAGGCAAAGCCTCAAATGTATAGGAGTGTGTTTTAGATTAGCTACCCCAAACCCATAAAATGTGGGACCCATAAGCCTCCTTAATAAGCACCAATGTGAGTTATAAGTTATAACCACCCACTAAAGGTGAGCTATAAATGGCATTAAGGGCCATTACAGACACAACTCAAGATTAGCCAACATATCTTGAACAATTGTGACCCTAGACATAAGAAATTTTGTTATGTAAATGAGTTATTTTCTTACAAACTCAATTCTTGTAATGTCAAGAAATGATGGTCCTTAGTGCTTGGGATGTTTTATTATAATTTAGTAAAAGGCCTAAAGTAGCTAAGTAGTGTGCTTATGAATGGTTTAGATAATTAAGGGCCTAGGTACACCTTAAAGTCAATTTGGGCCTCAATTCAGGTTTTCACTCCTTTTTGTATAAATAGGGGTTTTCCCTCTTTATATGAATAATTTAAATAATGGCATGTATTACTTTTCCCTCCCGGATTATATTCCTCAGATTTTCACTAGTTGGTTCTCTTTTAAACATCTTTTCTTGCTGCCTTACACATATCCTTGTACCAAGGGTTTAAAGCAAAATTGTTTGTTCCCTTCACATCCAAGACAATGACAAACAAGAGGCCATCCAAACCCTAAGATGTTGTTTGGAAAAGGTGGACATGAAAAATGAACACCCAATAGCATAAAAGACACTGTGGGAAGAGGAGCATATCTAGAAGGAAAAGATGCATGCACCAAGGGAAAATCAACCTATAAACAGAAGCACTAGAGGAAATGAAGTCAATGCAAGTTCAAGTAAAAGAAGCAGAAAAGAGATTAAAAATAAGCCCAAAGATACTTGATCATTGGCAAAAGTGGCACACAGACATCCAAGGGTACAAAATGAAAACAAGTTAGCCACAACCAACAAAATAAAAGGCATAGTGTTGGAGAAATAGGAAAGACAGAGCAGACTTACCAATGTCATTATCAAAGGCATAAAAGATGGAAAGGGTGGTGAACAACCTTCAATGTCAACAAGAAGGTAATGAGGTGGTAAGGTTCAATCAAGTCAGCTAAAAGAATTAATAAGAATCAAGACCAGTGCAGCAAGGAGCACCCATTGAAGATCATCTTCTAGAACACACCAAACCAAAACCATATCTTGAGAGGGAGGGGCAGTTAAAGGGCACAAAGTCATTCATCGACATGGACCTAAGTCCCATTCAACAAGAGGAAAGGCAAAAAAATGGGAAAAGGTCAAGGGGGCACAACAAGAAGGAAAGTGGGCAATACAATGGAATGGAGGCAATACAATGGAATGGAGGAGCCATATTTGATGAGTTCAAAAGTGCAAGGAAATAGGAAAGCACAATTCTCGTGATCCAAGCCAGACTCAATTTGGTGATGCGGAATTTCAGGGGGTTCCCATGGAGGAGAGGTCAAGAGTTAAAGCCAATAACAAAAGGGCAAGTTGTCGAAAAATTAAGAGACACGTGAACATGAAGGATACAAAATACAGAACTTCCCCAGATATAAAAAATGGTATGTTTGGAACCAAGTATAGAAGAAACCATGAAGGGCATGCAGGAATTACATGTCTAATAAAAAACACATGGCAGAAAAATATTCACATGCAAAAGGTGGATTCCCACAACCAATACATGTGGTTGGAGATGAAAAGCAGAGGTAACAGCACTTTTCAAGCAACATGCTGCTTTGCCTCACAAAAATCTGACTTCTACAAAAGAGATGGCTTGAACAGTGACGAATCGTACCAGCAATATCCCAAATGACATCGGAAAATTTAAGAGAAAGGATCATGTCCTGCTAATGTGAGACTTTAATGACAGAACAAGTTAACCCTAGTTGGCCCACTACATTGAGATTAAGCACCCTCTATGGCTGGCCAAAGTCATGGCAGCAATCAAAGACAGCGTAGTGAGATATGAAAATCCAAGCAAAAGAAAACCAAAAACGGTGGACAGTTTTATAATAAACCATCGGTACTGTTAGCAATCAAAAATGCACTGGCATTTTTGAAAGAATGATGCCTAATCTTGTAGGGAACATTTGACTAGCTTCCCGGGCTCCAAATGCAGATTTGAAAGCACCATTGGAAAGCTTAGAATTTGTAGATGTCGATCGACTATTCAAGCATGCAAAACGAACTCTCCATGACTGAGAAATTTGATTTTAAAAAATTCTGCGCTTTCACCAGCTAACCCGTCTTGAATTTTGCTAGTTAGCTGGTGAAAGCTCCGCCTTTCACCAGCTAAGGAGCGGATTTTCGGGTAAATTAGCTGGTGAAAGCCTGTCACGGCCAGAAAAACCGAATTCTTGCTCAGATTCGAGATTTTCGAGTTGGATTGGTATGAAATCTTCTTCAATAAGCTGGTTATAAATTATCAAATCAAAATCTGAAGGCCATTCTTGGAGATGAAAGTCAAAAGGGAATTTTTTGACTAGATTTGGTCGTTTTCAAGGGCAAAATGATAGGGATCAAATGACACATCATCCAACTAGATTTCTATCTTCAGGATAACAAGCCAAAGAGCCTTGGGAGGCTAAACTGCACTTTATCAGCGATCTACTACTCTTAGATATGGATTGACCTCATCTTGAGGATCTCTCCTTATCTTTTGTAAATCAATTTTGACTTTCTATTTTTAGAATATCAGATCCATTGTTTTAGGATCTGAAAACTGATTGTAAAAGGCTATAAATGCCTAGCTTTTCTAAGAGACAAGGGGGACAATCTAGGAGACATTTTTTGGCTATTGTACTAGACTCCTTATTCATAATAGAATCACAGTCCTCTTTTGTTCTCAATGACAGATTTTCTCATATTTTCATCATTCTGTACTTTATTTCAGTTTAGCTCAGCTTCTAAGAACTGTTATCTTTTTATTAAGCTCATGAACTTGAACTAAAGGTTTTCTTGCTATCTTGTATGACCCTGCACATTGTTGTATTTGGTTATCTAGACTAGTATTCTTCATCTCCTATTCAAACTTTGTTGTCTGATCATTGAGTTCTAAAAGCATTGTCTTATTCAAATGTATGAAGTGGTCATTTTCATTAGCTATTGAGTTATCCTATTGTTCCAAGCATACAAAATCTACCATATTCTTAAGTTACCAAGCATTCTTAGCCTACAACCCTAAGGAGTTTCTTGGAGTGATAACAGGTACAATGACATGTACAAGGCAGCAAAAAAATAAGTACAAAAGAGTACAAAGTGCATTGGCAGCTAGCCTAGACCTGTGAGGACATCTGTTTATGCAGCTTATCATACATAAAAACAAAAGCATCGTTGCATTTCATATCCTACCACAATAAGTGCAAATATCATAAAAGGGCCCTGTCTATAAAAATGATGCCATCTCTCTTGAAGGTAAAATATGATTTCAGTTTCCTTGTCGATGGGTTGATATTAAGTCCCAGTGTGATGCCATGTTCATTGCATAATCACTGACCAACAACCACAACAAGGAAATGAGATTTGATAGGCAATGAACTTCTGAAAGTGATCATCCACCATAAGCAAACTAGCACATAAATGCATAATAAACAATGATTACAGGTAGTACAATGATTTCTGGCAAAGAAATTAGAGTGGCCCTCATCTCTAACAAGGACGCTGGTTAGATCTCAAATCGTTGTCTCCAATTTCCAGGCATAGCAGTCCAATTTAACCATATGAAATTTAACAACATAACTCAATATGATAATCATTTAACATAACTTGGCTATCATCTAGCCATGACAGTCACGACTCACTTACCTCATACAAAAACCTTACATCCTACAACTGGAGAACTGACTGAAAATAACAGAAATAAGACTGGAACTGTTCTAGTAATGAGATCGTCTTTTCTGGGGGATATTTACTGGACCTAGACTCGTTAGGTTGCCTCAAGCTGAAACAGAAATAAAAAGTATTTTAATTAATTTAACCCAATAAATAGTATGCATTTCAGTCTCAATCGGTAGAGAATAGGCCCTTATAAACTTGTAAAACTAGGTCCCTGTTACCAAAGGAGAAAAAGACAACAGTCCAGGACTCCAACTGTAAGAAGTATTTTTCCCTGGCAAATATATTGTGCAATCCCTAAAGGGATTGCAAACACAAATTTAGAGTACAGCAAAGAACAAACGGACAAAAACTCAACTTACTTTTAATTAAACCATGATTAGACTCCCATGTTGACTGGCAACTGCAATACTGGCATTTTGGATTTATGGTTATACACTCCCCTTTGGCATCGTCTTTCTGACGCAACCCTACGTCTGAAAATTGACCAAAAATGTACAACACCATCCAATCAAATAAAGTGCTCCACAAAATGTTCTGCCAAAATGTTGTCAAGGCCAAACACACAAACAATGATTCAGAAATCTCGTTAAATACTGCCAAACTGTAAATCTCATTCCCTCACAAGAAGTACAAGGAAATGATAATCATTTTATTTAGTTAATAGACCAAAATCTCCATGCTGGAGTCGGACAATTATAATTTCTAAAATACAGTAAACTGGGGTAACAAGACCTATTTTAGTTGTAGGAAGCAACCTACCTACTTACAAGGACAATTATTGTGTCATCTCATGTCTATCGTCAATATCGGCCACTGAATTTAAATCGTCTTGCATTGTCCGTCGACTCTCCATTGGCTGTGCTTCAAGAAACTGTACAACGTCCCTAACATGGCTGTTGACCCCAGCATGAAAATTACCAACAGCGCTGCTCTGACCTGTTACATCTATGAGGACACCTGTAGCATTTGTTCTAGGGCTGGATGTTTTATGCCTCTTGGCAATCCTGTCAACAGCAGGAACTGTTTGTGGGCGGGGATTCTCAAAGCCTTGACTATGTGCTTCAAATTGAAGCACCGGTTGGAGAAGACCCTGGTTAGAAAGGTCTGCCAGTCCTTTAATATCATTTTGCATGCGAGTAGCATGTACTATTGCATGATCAAGGACAATTGGGTCATCGGGTGGATTTTGCAGCAGGTTTAGCATGATCTGACGATATGTCTGCAGAGCCAACGAGGGTCTGGCTAACTGAAGATTGCGACAAATTATGTTAACTTTTATAACATGCTTACAGAGATTGCCTAACCTTGACCATAAACAATCACAGAAAGCAAACTCTGAGCCAGGATTCCACACAATATATGCCTTGGTACGATCACTTTGGCAAACAACTTTAACATAGCGAAGATCGTCCTCATCTAGAATAACATCAATATCTGTAATTTGCAGTGCCTTTTGCCATGAACTGGGAATGATAAGTTCATCTCTTACATTTCTGAATGAGCCACTTTCTTCAGAATATTGATCAAACCAGTAGTAAGAATGCAACTCAGTAGTTAGTGTATGCACCAACCAATCCACTCGCTGCCACACAGCAGCATTCAACTCATTCAACAATTTGGGTTTCAATCTAGCATGGTATGCCTCAATAGCTCCATGCATTTCCTGATTTGCAAGTGGAAGAGTTCTCATCGCAGAGACCCATATCTCTACAGACCATAAATGAAACAAAAACAGCATCAGTTAAAGTTCAGAGTACTCAAGGACACATTTGACATTAAAAATCACAAATATAGGAACAACATTACACCTATTTTAGGCAGCCATTTTGTCTTAAAGTACTCCAAGAAAGCATTTTGATCTACAAAGACTTGCATAAATTCTTCAACTGCATCCATGGCAGTAGGTCCATTCCTTGTGGTATACAAAATGCAACCAAGTCGCCTAAACATCTCCTGTTGCACATCAATGTTGCAACACCGTTTTACAATGTTTTTCAGCCATGCTCGCCGAATGCGCCAAAGGCATAACAAAATGCGACATTGAAATACATCTCTGCAAATCAAGTCACGAGAGTTAGGATATTCAAAGACATTTGCATGTTCAAACAGCAAAATGTATATATGGACACATTCGTTAAACAAACCTAATTATTGAAAGATCTGTTGCTGCATCGTCAATCATGAAAGCATATGGCTTCCATTTGGAATCCTTTGAGTGAACTTTATCACAAAGGGCTGCCATCCATTTGTGAACTTGTTGGCTTGCAAAATTGGGGGTAATTATCCATGCAATAGGAAGTGCATTTTGATTTGAATTAAAGACCAATAACGTATACAATGGATACTGCATTGACAATATACAGGGTTATACCTTACCTGCAAAATACATATGAATTTGAACAAGCAAAATTAGGTAGCATGTGGAAAACAGTTTACAGACCCTGAGTTTTTTGCTCCCAAAAGTACAGTCAGCTGCTATATAACTGTTATGACCAAAGCGAATCATCTGCTGTAATTGCCATTCTGTCTGAATCCCCAAGATAAAAGGTTCAGAAACAGAGAAATCTTGATAGAAAAATACATGCTTTTGATGGCGCTGAACCCATGTTCGTATGCTTAACAGATCGTTTGTGTCTAACTCATACAAAGATTGTCGAATAACCCTTTCCATATTGCGGACATCATTCCGAGTAAGAAGATCATCACGGTTGTTAGGACCACCATGCTTTTCTACTGTTTCAATATGATTTTGCATTATGTTATCCATAGAAATACCAACATATAGCATTGACATGATGCGCTGACGAAGCTCATCTGAAATTCGAGGAGCATACATGGCTCGAGTCCCAACAGCATCCCTATCAAGTGATCCATGACAAGGTAAACCTGTCTTGTCAACATGATTGCGTTGATTATATATCATAAGCGCAATAGATGGGCGAGTGTACAAACGCTTTACTGTGAAATGACACAAGCATCCCCTCATCATATGCCGTCGACCAGGCCTACTTCCTTTGCCAGATGCTGGCTTATTATTATTAGCATCACCTTGACCAGATTCACTATCCCTGTAATCCTCTGGGCCATATGAACACCAATATCTGCAAACAATAAAGAGAAGTAGTCATCTTAGATGAGAGCATTCCAGATAGCTTACACAGAGAATATATTAGTTTCAATTTTCAAAGGAATGAAAGAATATTAAATTGAAAAAAACTCACATCGTATACTCAAGATAACCATCAACCCTAGGCCTACTCAAGCTGCCTTCTGCTCTCTTCCTCCTTGATTCTATACGAAAACTTGCAGGGCATTCAACATTAGTTGATTCTCCTCTCACAAAATCCCCCACCCTAGAAAATGGTATGAGAGCAATATCATCGCCACCTTGACGACCTCCATCCACCTTTACCCAATTAAGCTGCGCTGCAGAGAACTCTGCAGAGGGAGGATCTTGCACAGGAAGGTTAAGAATATCCTCCATCCTTGGCATCTGCAAACCAAAAAGGCAGAAATTTGACAAACAATATATATGGAAGAAACATATATATTTCAGCAATTTTTCATAAAACATCAAAGCAAAATAATGCAGTTACACAAATCATCACTATTGACAGCACATGCAGAAAGAGAAAGAGTTAACATGGCATTCCAAACTATATGCTGCAAAATCCACGAGATAGGCCAAATTGGCAATGGGCATTGATAGAAAAACAGCCTATCAAACCCAAATCTTCTTTCCTGTTCAGACTTAGTTTCACTTTATAAGTTCAATCCAGAAGAGTTGTGTACAAGAGTAAAAAAAGAGAGAATTTGGGACTTTCAAGAATTTTATTGCATTAGATAATAAGCTTTCCATGTGTGTTACTTTTGAATTGCCGGTTAATCTCACTTTTATGGATGGAAGGATAAACTTATTTTTTGGGATGATTTACATCTGGGGTTGTAAAGTAAAGGGATTACCAATCCTTTTAGCAGACACATGGTCAAGAGACTATGCCAAACAAGTATGTAATAGTATACTTAGTTTGTGTTTGTGTCTTCATAAGGTCGTTTATTGGATTAGGAAGTTTATCCCAAACATAGGCTGGTATGGTGGACCACAAAGTTGAGTAAATCATACTACGGCTTTTTGATTTTTTGTGCCCCAAATAAGGTCACTAATCTGCGCCTTGCCTCTTTCCTACTAAAAGCTACTTGGCCTCAGTAGAAATTTTAACATGAGCAATAACCTTCAAGACAAATTAGAACCAAGTAAAACCGAGAAGAATCAGGCCAATGAGATCTGGTATATTTGCTCCTATTTTAGATATAAGAATGGTAGAGTGCTTAACAGACAAGATAGATCTCTTTTTTCCTTTATGGATTCCAATTTGGAGAAGGGCTTGCCTATTAATCTTTTGTAGATGATGCCTTATCAAACTTCCTTCAATGTCTTCCTTTATCCCTTGGAGCGAGAAGTTTATCACTGTATTCTAGAACACAATTTTATGCTTGCCAAGGGTGTAAAATTTGACTCTGTGTCTGCCACCTTTATTCTTATCTGTTTATGCCAATATAAACACAATCAAGTTACCTGTCCCTCCTCCAACTCGTAGAGCGAGGAAGTGACAACCAAAGTTATTAATTTTATCAAGAGTTACACAAAACAGGTGACTAGGATTAGATTACTGGCTAAGAAAGCTACTAAGGCATTTAGCTAAGAGGCTAATCCTAGCCCAATCCTTTTCATCCAGATTTGAAAAAATAAATTGCTACCAGGAGTCATGATCTTAGCACCAAACTTTCCTTCAATGTAATAATACAAAAGCAAATGTCCAAGGAGATAAAAGGCATTGCTTCGAGGAGGGCCAAACTAACAAATTAGAGAGAGATTATAATTAAGTTCATCTCCCATTACAAAGTAATTTTAAAAATACAATTCCTAGAGATGCTCGTAAAGATGTCTACAATAGAGCTTAGTTAATTCCCAAAACTTCACCAAGATAAGTTGTATTAATCGTGAGAGTTGATCACCAAGATAAGTTTTATTAATCGTGAGAATTGCTATCTCTTATGAGATTAGATTTTCCCTCCATCTTATAGTTGACCAAAAAGGGCCTAGCTATGATGCCCCCCTTTGATTTTCAAAACACAACAGCTTTCACTACGCCTACTCATCAAAATTTGCAATGAAATCTTCAAAGTTGGTGCTCTTGAAGTTTTTTTCCTTTGGAATACAATTCATCCCACCCTCAAGTCCGCAAGCAGGGATGGGATTGTCAGTGCCTTGCCAACTCCCATCGACAATTGGCTCGCAAAGAGCCCAATCAATAATTGACTCACAAAGAGCAAGCATGTCACAAGCAGGATTTGAACCTGGGTGGAGGGAATAACAATTTCTCCTCACAACCACCTATGCTAGACCCGCTTGACATTCCTGAAGTTGGTATCCTTATGAATCAATTAAACACTAGACAAATCCTGTATAAATTTCTAGTTATATAAGAAGGCGTGCAACTAAGCAACAGATACCATTTTAAAATTAAAAAAATAACTTTAGAAAAGCATGTGATAGTGTGGAACAGCCATTCATCATTCTGACATTAAAGGCATTATGGTCTCATCACTTCATACTTGATGCTTTGGACCCCATGTTTACCAATGCAACATTAGCTGATAGATTTGGACTTCTCCAACCATTACACAAGGATGTTGTTTATCTCTAACATTGCATTTCCTTCTTAATGATGCCTTGTTTTATTTGTTTTGAGTCTTGACACCAAGTTCACAATATAGGTTACAGCTTGTAATTGGTGCATCCTCCCCTCAAACCAATAACCAATTGGTTTATGGACACTAGGTACTTTTTTCTTACTCTTGGATGGGGTAAATAAGTAACAGTACACAATGAATATAGTTCATCCCTTTTGTTTGGCAGGAGTTAACGAATCCAATGAAAAAGTTTAAAGGAAATATACTTTATCCAACAACAGTCTTAAGGAGTGAATGTCCCATTATAAATGGACTTCAGTAGAAGTAAAGGAAATATTTAGGTTTTTATGCATACACTTTGGCTTGAAACCTTCTGCCAATTAGGATCAAACAACTAAAGAGCCACCTTGCACTGAGACCAAGCCTACTTCTCCATACCAAAAATAAGACTGTCGAAGCCTCTATCCCTATCCCCAGACCATTCGACCATACTAAAATCCCCTCCTATAACCGTTCTATCTAGCAAATATTCAGATCATATTAAAAGAAAGATTAAAGGAAATTGACTTATTGGACCACCACGACTATATAAGCTTGGCTACTTGGTTCCAAAATGTTCTTAAGGTCTCATTACCAATTTAGCATCCTCATGTCATTCCCTTTCTAAAGATGCATATCCAAGGCTCTCTAAGCTACATAGGGTCCATGCATAGCATAGCTTTTTGTACAGAAATGCATCACCAGATTTTTCCACTCTTCTTGGAGTTTGTCAACCTTACATATTAGGAGAGCTTTTGCACATAGCTCCAAGCTACTTCGCTTAGCCCAATTTGCTTCCAAGGCATTCTCTAAATGACATTTATTAGGATCAATATTGTTGACTTGGAGGCTAGCGCTAGAGTTGTCTTGTGCTAGGGTTTATAAACCCTAAGGAAAACAAGAGTGCTAGTGTAAAGACCTCAAGCATGGTGAGAAGCTTTGCTTGGAGAGCTTGGAGCTCAATGCAATGTCATGCTTGATGGAGCTAAGTAAGATGTATGGCTTTCCATGTAGTCATCATGTGATGTGATGATGTACTTGAAGGTACACTTATGTGATGCAAAATTTGGAGTGGCCAGCTTTAATTGGGAGTGATTCCCACGAGGAGTTGGTGGCTAGATTTTTCTTATGGTTTCCCTAGATAGGGCTCAAAGGGCTTGACCTGTACCAACTTGTGATAAGTTGTTCGTATGTACATGTACTTCATCATCCTTATATATATTAAGTGTTCCAACAGTCCAATTTGTGTACTTGCAGATTTGAATTTCAACTTATGTTATCTTCTTGATTGAATAAATTTTTGCAGTGGTTGTCCATGCTCATTTCAATAACATAGAGCTGAATTGGTTAAGGGATTTAACACATATCTAGAAGATAAAGAAGATTATTTACAGCTGTTATAATCTGTGGTAATAAGATATTTCAGATCTATTATATGCTTGGAAAGTGTGCCCTAAGGGCTGTAGCTTTGTGGTATTGAAGTACACATGAATGGTATTTATTTTCTGGGACTGCCTTGTGAAAATGGGTTGAATTGAAGTGAAATATTGCTGTTGTAAATTCATATTTCAGATTCGGCCCTAAGGTTGAAAGTTCACAAGAAATAGATCCAAAAAAACTCAAGGTTGAGGTGCAATTTCTGAGTTTGCAATAACAGTCAAATTCACAAGATTTCAAAATAACAAAGAGTTGGGGACACCTACACACCCAAGTGTGCATAATGGATTGCACCTGAAAATCCTAAAAGATTCAGAAAGACATCTCTATAATTTAACCAAAAGAGTAATATGTTTTGATTGATAATAGATTGATTCTTACAAGTAAAGAGGTAGAACTTTCTTAAGATATCTCCCAACAAACTTAGTGGTGAGTAATTAATGTGTGCAACTAACAACTCTCAACTAACTTAGTGTTGAACAATATTGTATTAACAAGGGCTTGAAAGAAGACTCATCCGAATGGCTCTAGCAATGCGACAACTCTAGAGAGTAGTGTGGAATAGTGTTTTAGTCCAGGCAGATGATGGCATTTGGATGTGTGCTTTTAAGTTTTCACTGCTCAAGATCCCATATGTCGCCACTGGGGCAACGCAAAGGTGCTCCAGCACATTTGTTCAGAGGCAAGGTTGGAGCACATTTGTTTGGAGGCAATGTCCCTTCAATTCGATGCCTCTACAAATGCTCAATGCTCATGGGGATTTTTCTGCAGTTCTAATACTGCTTGACGACTCTATTTCTGCTTGGCATTCATGGGATTTATTCGATGACGTTGTTTTGCACGACAATGAAGGTGACCTATTCATTGGCAACCCTACTCATCAAATCATGGGTGTTGGTTTTGTTATCCCCCACTTTCAGGGATAACTAGGAGATCATGTCTCGAGGCCCATAGGTCCTAGACATGGAGTACCGAGAGCAGGATTGACTTTAGCATGGCCCTAGAGGGCCCACCTTTTCTTTCTTCTAGCATCTTTATCTTGTCAGCAGCAACAGCATCCATCACCATCAGCTTGGTCCTGTGTCAGAGAAGGTTCTTGCTCCATGAGGTAATTAGTCCAGGTATCATGGTATGTGTCACTTTGATCATCAAAACCATTGAATGTATGCATCTGACTCCTTTTATTTCTAACAACTGCTTGGATCTTACACTTGCCCACTTGACCATGTTTCGGGGGATTGACAGGGCACCCTAGCAAGCCTGTGTCTGTAGATTTTGGTTTGCCACTAGGGGGATTTCTGAAAAACCATCGTCCGCTCCCATCATAGCACCAGTTTTCCATCTTGTTTCCCGCTCACCTATCCCATTCCACTTCTCCAGACATTGGGTTGACCTATTTTCAGGATTGCACCTTATCTCTTGGGAAGAAGGGGCTAAAGGCCCAGAAGGTAAAAGCAAGCTGGTAAAAGATAAAAGCCTAAAAATAAAACCTCAAGATGCTTCGCCCAAGGATCCCCGAGAAAGCAATAAAAAGCTTCTCAGCAAGAAACAAGAGAGACCCGGAAAAATAATAAAACAAGACCTAACCAGAGGATAGGGGGTCTCATCACGAGCCAGCCTATTAGGTCCATGGGTATCTAACAGTATGACAAGCCATTAGCTGGTCACCAGGCCAGGGCAATGACTCTTGGTTGCATGGCCAAGGGAAAGGGGGTCTCATCATGAGCCAGCCTTCTCATTTCTGTGAAAATACTTGTGGGTAACGTTGTCACCACTAGTCACCACGCCAAGGCAGTGTCCCCTGATTAGCTCTTGAACAAAAAAGCAATAAAAGATAAAAGAATAAAAGAATGAAGAATAACAAGGAAGAATGGGCTTGGAAAAAATGCATCCATGACAGGTACATCTCTCCTTCTACAAAGGCACCCACAGGTAACATTTTTGCATCCTTGGCCCTCGTTGCACCCACATGTTTGGACATCCCCTGACCACATCACCCACTTACATGGCTTGGATGAGGTCTTTTCTGGGAACTTTCCTTTTCCAGTGGACACTAGCCCAATAGGATGCGTTGCCCTTTTCTCCAAATTTGTATTGTAGGCTTGTGTAACGTCTTCGAGCTGTTAACTGATGTATTAGGGATTTTATGCACATGTTTAATAATATTGATGATGAGATGTGATTGACATTGCTATGATCCCTGTGACTGATGAGCCCATGGAGGGCGTAGCTTTTGATGTGCAGGACCATGCCCGACAAACAAGTACCATTTTGGACCGGTACACATGGGGAGATGATCAGTTCGGACCTCCATGGGGCTAAAGAGCCCATCAGGTGGATGTTGAGACCCCATCGAGGGGTAGAGATAGGACAGAGATGGATCACGGGCTTTGCACCGAAGAAGAAGAGGACATTCCACTAGAGGCACTTTGGCAGAGCTTGACCTAGGGGGATTGACCCTCTTTCAGTGGAACGTTGGCCTTGGAAGGCCTGGGACGTCACCCTTGATGACCATGACATCATCCAGCCTATTGGACGTCTTGGGAGGTAGACTTGGCAATATTGGCACGTGTGGCATGATGGAGGAGCCCAAGGAGGGCTAACATTTTGCTCCAGGATGCCCCATTTGCCCTAAAAGGGGCTAACGTCTCCTTTGGAGGGGCTTCATGTCTCTTTTCAGTTTGATTAGGCTTTTAATTTGACAATTTAATGTAAAACAGTATGATTTTAGTATTTTGGCCTTGTCGACCTTTTACATGACCTAAAATATAAAATTAGGTCATGGAATGGTATAAATGAAGGATTTTCACCTTCATTTTTTCATCACAACTTACTCACTCCATAAGGAGGTCTGAAATTTGCACCCTCTCTTGCGTTATAGGCTGATTTAGTGATGCGCACTTGTTGAAGGAGGATTATTTTGGCATGTTTTGGCATTTCTCTTGAAGGAAGGTGTTACAACTAGGGTTTGCATTGATATTTCTTGGTGATATGTAAGTAATTTTCTGCAAAACTTCTTGAATGAATGGTTGTAGTTTCATTTCTTGCATATGTT